>PVIU01016009.1:0-46396 GCA_004026605.1 Ondatra zibethicus
TCCTATTAGTTCAGGCACACTGTCTCAGTAGGTGGACCAGCCCCTCACGGTCCTAACTTCCTAACTCATCTTCTCCCACCTTCTGCTCTTCACCTGCACCTTGGGGGCTCAATCCATTGCTCTGATGTGAATGTGGGTCTCTGTCTCTATCTCCATCCATCGGATGAAATTTCTCCCACCTCTATCCCCGCCCCTGGCTCTTATCCTTCCTCATTACAATACTGTCTTGCCCTCTACCCTCCAATCCTCAGCCCTTTTCCTCCCCTGCCCCCCCCCCAGGGAAGCCAGAACCAAGCAGCTTGCTCCCTTCCCCTCAGCAGAAATAATCTAACTATTCAAGTGCTGCATGAGGGTCTCTATGCTCACACATTCAGAAAAAAATTTCTTCTCAAGGCAGAAGGCCACCCTCCCACAAAAATATCTGGCCCCTTCAAGGCTTGTGAGCAAGTCTAGACAGCAAAGGACGGTTGTGAAATTAAATGAGGCCTCCTCTTCCCCACCCCACCCCCACCCTTGGTAGTGAGTAAAGAAAATGGGAAGGAGTTCTGGAACAATGAACCGTGTCAGGCTTCCTTCCCTCCCCAACAGGTCTAAGATGGAGCATCGGCAAAACATGTCATGTCATGTTCTGATGCCAAGATGAGAAGTGAAAGCATTCACACTGACTTTGTAAAGGCTGAAACCTTAAGATGCTGGTCTCTTGAAGCTAGCTCTCGGCTTCCTCACTGGTCTTTGGGGAAAGGAGAAAGCCTGCCAAGGATTTGGAGTCTGCACATTGAAGGGTAATGGAACAAACAGGAAACCTGAAAGAGAGAAATCTGTGTAGTTAGATGAGGAAATTGGAAAGTTGAACCCAAATCTCAAATTCATTTTTGCTTTTCTGCTAATTACCTGGCACAGCCAGCCAGCTCTGGTCAGTTACTTTTCCAGGAAATGGATCTAGGTATCTAACCTCAACTGGTACCTAGCATTAGACAAAGGCTATATGTTTTCATAGATTGACAGAGACCATAAACAGAAGAATTGGGACCAACTATTGTTTCTTAAGGGAAAAGCCAGGAAAGGGGGCAGATACTGTAGTTATTGGGATTCAGCCTAATGAAATCACTAGCAGGCATTCTACAGCAAAGACTACTACTTCCCATCATCTCCTTCTGCCATCTTAGTGGCCGAGTCTAATGCAGTCGATTTAAATCTGCCGTCTAGGGGAAGCATAATCAGAGTGGATGAAAATGATTAGACTCAAGTCACATTAAGATGCTAGAATTGATGGGTTGTTATAGCAGTTAGTGTACAGAAGGCAAAGCATCTAGAACAATCATAGATAACTCCTGAAGACACGGCTTCAGCACTGAGTGAAAGGAGTTGCCTCCTCAAGAAGAAATGGGATCAGCAGGATCCAAAAGAGCCCAAGCGTGGAGGGGAGAAGAGCTCAGCTTTAAACAGGTTGGGTTTGAATCCTGTGAACTATCCAGGTAAAGATGACGGGACTCTTGGAGGGACGGATCTGAGGTTTAGACAAAGACTTGGAGTGTAGGTGTGGCCCTGCGAAGCACTGGGTATGGGAAATTCCTTGTTCAGATACACAGGATGCAGTGGAGAAGGCTACATCCATCCATACCCTCATAAGAGAATTCCCAAATCCAACTCCCAACATGCTCTTATAACTGACCATCGTCATGGAGATCCAAGAAAGATGCTGCATTAGTATGTCTGTGGCGGGGTAGGGGTAGGAGGTTGGGGGTGGCTATCAAGTCACAAAGGCAGGCTCGGTTGATGTGGAGAACAGCACCTTTCAGTAATAGGTGAGCAGATCTGGCTGGGGCGGCCTCACTATCTGCTCTGCCTATCCTGGCTGTCAAGCAGGACCTTCCAGACAGCTCTTCACCCAAAGAATGGAGGAGGAGGCTTTAGAAGCAAAAGTCTTAGACTCTGGGACTCGGCTGAACAGCCCAGCCAAACTCAGCCAGAGATCAACTTCAGTTGTCATTCGCTTAGGCTTTTGAGTTAGACTCTCTCACCAGGTTGAGTGTCTCCAATTAGACTAGGGTGGCTGGCCAGTGAGCCCCAGGGATCCTCCTGCTTCTACCACCCCAAAACTGGGATTGTCAGCATGCCCCTCCATGTGGGGAAGGTCCTTAAAGGGTTTAAGAGAATTTCTGGGCTCTGCCAAAACAGCTCCAATCTCCTCTCAAAACCTCCTCAGATTCACCCCAGCCAAATCAAAGTCCATGTGTTCTGCAATGAGCAAAGAGCATCTCCCTCAGTGCAACCCAGCATTCCCCAAGGATGCAGAACCTGGCTGGGAGCTGCTTGAAAGCTTATTAGTGAGTGAGATAGAATGAAAAGGTAAGGTTTGGCTGAGCAGAGGGGAAGGAGAAGGGTCGGCACGGGTGTGCACAGCCAAGTCAGGGCAAGGCCAGGCTGCCCCCCTCTAGTTACAAAACTACGTAAGTCCAAGATATTTAGATGTCAAATCAGGCCTACTATTGGTAGCTAAAACTTGTTTTTAAACCAGATGTGGTGTTATGCACCTGCAATTCCAGCACTCAGGAGGCTGAAGCAGGACATTTCTAAGTTTAAGGTAGAAGGAAGAGAAGGAAAAAGTGGAAAAGGGGGAGGAAAGAAAGGAATGGGGCAGAAGGAGAAGAAAAGAGGGAGGGAAGAGGGAAAGAGGGGGAAAGCTGGTTAAAAATGTTTTTGGCTGAGGAAGCTTTAAACTTTGAAAAGGGAAAAATAATAATAAATCAGAAAAAAAAAATCCCAAAAGTCTGACTTTTAAATGACTCCTTTCTCTGTCAGTATAAAAGCATCAAAAAATACAAATTTTCCCTGACCATCCTTCCCCTTTCAGATTGTCAGGAAGTAGTGTTCCCAGAAACAGCCACGAAGACATTAACTAATTGGAAAGAAATACCAAGTCCATCTTCAGAGCTGACTCAAGGCCTGCTTCACCCCAACTTCTGGCCAAATAGAAAAGTCCAGCCAAGAAGACACTCCAAGAATTTCCTAAGTACAGGGACAAAATGCTAATAAGCTACTTTTCCATTCATGTTTTAATTTGAAGAATAGCTTTAGATTTCCCTTTTTCTTATCTCCAGTTTCCCAATAAATCAAGCACTTGATCAATCAAGTTCTGGTATAGAAGCCCTTATACCAGAAAAAAAAAAAGTATAGACTAAGTCACTTAAGAACTGGTTGTCAGCCTCAAACAAAGTATTAGATGCTCTAAGTCCAGTGGAAGCTAAACTCTGGCAGCTTTTAAAGACTAGAATGTATACGAGCCCATCTTGAGTTTAGAGCTATTTTGTTTGCACGGAGCTTTTGTTACTGCTCCCCTACCCTGTGTCTTCTCTTCCCTCCCTCCCCTCCTTGAAGGAAAGAATTCAATCAGGGAATGTAGTTGAAGCAGAAGTTTATTTAGCAAAGTTAAACAAAGCGAATACTGCAGAGATCTTGGAGTGGGATGCTTCAAGGTGGGGAGCAGCTGATGAGAGTCTACACTGAGAATTTTAAAGAGGCTTTTGTATCTATCTACAAAGTAGGTGGCATATTTATGGTGAAAGATGGCCCCTTTCCTATCCTAAATCTGAGTGGATCAGGTCTCCCTTTTAGAGTACTTCCTATGATCCTCCACAAAATCCCACCAAAGGAGTGTGTCAAAACCCCAATACAAGTGATATCATAGTGATGTCATGTCTTCTGAGGATGTAGATCCTGGGTTAGCACAGGTGTTGAAACCTGCCTTCATGCCTTAGTTCCTTACATGGTAGAAACAACCTGACTACGGCTTCAAGGATGTCTGATTTTGAGGGACATTCTGGTGGCTGCGAAACACAACGACAGTGGTCCTCAGTCGGCTGTGTCCACCTCACTTGCTTGGTATCATTTCCATGTATTTCAGTTCAGCTTCAAAGTTCTGCAGCATCACAGAGAAAGTAAGGTCTGACAAAGGCGAGGAAACACACAGTAACAACAGAGACAACCACACTTAAGATCAAAATTCAGGGTCCTAACAGACCAAGGCAGCTCCAGTGCCCTAGTGCTGAAGTGACAACGGAGATGCTGCAGGAAGCACAGGGCCCAGCAGAGTCACTATGATGACATCTCTGGCACCCCAATCCTGTTCCACACATGCTGTGCCTCCAACTTTAACAACTTTCATTCCTCAGAGCAGCTGGAACAACCCAGTGCTGCCTCCAGAAACAAGAAACACCAAAGCATCAGAAATGGAATAAAAGATGTTTCCCACACTTCCAGCCTCAGGTGTCCAAGCCTACGAGCTTCAATCAAAGGCACAGTGGCCCCTGGGTCTTATGGTCACCTAGTCTCTGGGTCATTTGAAGGAATCACCTGTGTGACCTGTTAAAATAGAGATTCTGAGTCAGTAGGTCTCAAATGGGACCTAGTATGATGGTACCTAAAGATCTCCCGATGCCTGCTGCTGGGAGAGCCTACTCTGAACAGCAACAGTGTAGCCCCTACACACATTAGAATGGGCAGCAACAGTGTAGTCACTATACACACTAGAATGGGCAGCAACAGTGTAGCCACAGCACACACTAGAATGGGCAGCAACAGTGTAGCCACTGCACACACTAGAAGGGGCAGCAACAGTGTAGCCACTGCACACACTAGAAAGGGCATCAACAGTGTAGCCACTGCACACATTAGAATGGGCAGCAACAGTGTAGCCACTGCACACACTAGAAAGGGCAGCAACAGTGTAGCCACTGCACACACTAGAAAGGGCAGCAACAGTGTACCCACTGCACACACTAGAATGGGCAGCAACAGTGTAGCCACTGCACACACTAGAATGAGCTATAGAAAGCTTCATTCACTCCTCCTGCTTTCAAACTGTGTTCCTAGCTAGATCTGGCAAGATTTCAGTGGGAAATCTGAAAGATGAGAACAAAGACACTTCTGCTTCCTGCTTCAGCGAGAGCAGCCATTTCTTCCTTAGAAATTAGAATCCATCACACTCCATGCAATAAAGCGTGCTTTGTTCTCAAGTTTGAGAGCTACCACTTACATCTAACCACTTCTAGAAGAGCTTGGGGGTGAGTCACAGGTGGTGGAAAAGTAGTTAGAGGCCAGGCCATGATACAGCTATGGTCTCTCTGGTCTCCCTAGTTTCCCCTCAGGAAAACTGAGAATAAGTCATGATTTCCCTTCCTATGCATTTACCAAAGTAAGCCTGCCAGAGTCCAGCAACACCCCAGCTACTATAGTGACATCTTGTCCTGCCCCTGCCCCTAGGGCTGACTCTCTGAACTGCACTGCCATCTCCTTCTGACAAGTCTGGGCAATTAGGAGAATGATGGAAGAAGCTACTCAAATGAGGTAAAACTGAGGACCCTTCCCAGCCAGAGACAGGACTGGGGGTAGCTCTGGAATAGTTCCTCTGATGGGCAGGTGTGTGCTTGCAAGATCTCGGAATTCCTGTGTCTGAGGAGGGGCCCCGCTGACTCACCTGTGCACTTAGAGACAGCTTTCTTCAAGCCGATGTGTATAACGTGCCAGGGCAGCTGCGGGGCCCCTGCTGTATGGGAAGGTTCATCCTCTCAGACTCAAAGAAGGAGCTGAGGAAGAGTGCAGAAGCAGGGGAACTCACTGTAAGAAATATATCTAAGGAAAAGACAGTGAACATTAGAGATTATGTTGTATGTGAAGTCATAAGACGTAGCCTGGGGCTACTTGAAAAAACAAAAACAAAAGATATTATCCATGACCCTGAGGATTCTATAATGTGCAGAGGTTGTAAAGAGGCAACTAATGCACAGGAAACAATTAGTGGTCAATATAAAACAATGTGTAGGGGGCTGGGGAGATGGCTCAATGGGTACAGTATTCTCCATGCAAGCAAGAAAGCCTGAGTTCAGGTGCCCAGCACCCACATAAAAATCCTGTTAACAGTGGTGCCCACCTATAATTACAGCACTGGAGAAGCAGACATTGGGACTCATAGGCAGACCAGCTAGACAGTCAGCCTCATCTAGATGGCAAACTCTAAATTTTGCGAGAGACACTGTCTCAAAAAATACAGTGCAAAGCAATTGAAGAAAATACCAAATCACCTCTGGCTTCCACATGCACACACACACACACACACACACACACACAAAACCTGCCACCACAGACACTCATATTTGTAATTAAAAACAAGACTGAGGGGCTCCAACTGCAAGAGTCACAAATGGGGCCAAAGAGATCATCGTGGGCTAAAGCATATGGGAAAGACAACACAAAGAAGATCACATGGAATATGCCAACTCAAGACAGGAAAACAATAGATGACTCATGTGTCCTAAGGATCCATGGGATACATCAGGAGTTAAATCTTCAAGAAAGCAAGACAGGTGGGGCTGATGAGTTCAGAGTCCTCCTAAAAGAGCTATGACCAATACAATCCAGTTTAGCCCAATCCCCCAATTGTTTCTGCTTTCCAAAGGGCTTTGCTCATTTCTTGAGTTTTCAATCAAGCAATTCTAAGAATGCTGCTAGGATATAAGCAAGGTCAACTCTGATTTCTACCCTGTCATAGCCCTGAGCACATGATGTTTAATGTCTAAATATCAGCATCTATTCATTGTCCTTGCATCTGCACCTTCCCCTCTAAAAACAATGACCCAAGAATAGAACATGACCGGCCCAGAGATAGACACCAGCTGCACATCTTCAAAGGGGAAAAGGGCTTTGGTAGAAATCATTCAGTGGATCTTGAAGGAGAAATTTGCAACCATAGTCTGGTCTGACCCCAACTACAGGGTAAGAATAAACATCTTTAAAATTTCATACTGCCTGATTCACACTCTTCCCACACATAAGTCTCTGGGATAGGGAAGTCTGGGTGCCTTGCTTGACTGACAGACCTCAGAATGGCATATCCATTTCCACCATGGCCTACCTCCTGGAAACCTCACCTGACTCCTGAACTACACTCAAACCAATGGAGAAGACAGGCACTCTTCAAGTCCACTGGGAATCCCAAAAGTTGGCACCACATGCCATATATAACCTGACTTCTGCCTGTGTGACCCATGCCAGCATCATAAATTTTCCTTCCATCTCTCGGCAGCTAGATCTGGGTCTTGCCCAAAGTCTATAGCCAACAGAACTCAAGTCCTACTTGTAAAAACATCTAAAGTGGTGCACATCTTAATTTCAGTACTAAGGCAATGAGGCAGGAAGACAAGTTTAAGGGCAACTTGGGATAGACCATATCCCCAAATACCAAAAGGTCATTTAAGACTTCAGAGTGGAAAGAACCTTTACATGCATATTTTCCAGCCCTGTCACAAAAACAGAAGAAGCACAGATTTCATGAAGTGACTTATCCAAGGTCATGCAAGGTCTAAAGCGCAGGTCTTCCAAGTCATCTTAGGAGAAAATGTAACCATTGCCCAAGACCTTACTTGGCCTCTATTTTGCCATATCCCTTGGGCCATTTGCGAGTGAAGACATGTGCCTGCTGACCACATGTGTTTCCACAAAGGACCACGTGGTAGAAATGAAATGAGTCCCAGTCCGGTCAACTGTTGCTTCATTTTGAAGCATCAGAGCAAGATGATCACAGCAGCAATGTGGATGGCACACCCATACAACACAGTCACCTCAGAAAGGAAGGTGAGGTCCATGGAAGGGAATCCTGTATAAACCACCTCATCAAAGAGGGAAGCAGTAAGCAGAGCTTGTTAACTCCCTGGTCCTCTCTTACAATGATTGTATGAGTAATTCAGTTTCTCCCCAGTGTTTCATTTGAGACATTCACACTACTCGCTGTGTGTAACCCTTTCTAAGCTCAAAGCAATAGAAATCCCACACTCACTCCATCTTCAGTCCAGCTAAGGATTCTGGGTCTAGCTGTGTATTCAGAGTGAGATGAACCCAGAGATGAGAGCCCAGGACACCTGGGTTCATTTTTATTCATGGCGTGGTTTTTAGCAAAAAAGTTCACATCTCTGCAATTGCCTGTGTGGGAGAGTTGAGAGAAAGAAGTCAACAAATAAACTCTCCAGGTGCCTTTTCGTGCAAGAAATCTCTGTCCTCAATTGATGTCAAGATCATTTTTCAGCTTCATTTAGAGCTGAACAAGAGAATGGAAAACCAACAATTATAGAGTGTTTGCTATGTGAGACACATTAGTGCATGACAAAGGACTGTGTGACCTGCTAGGTTTGGAAACTGTTATCAGAGTGTTAGGTTGCTTATCCGAAGTTTATGACTGGTGAAGGATGGTATCTGTACACTGTGTCACAACACACAGTAAAGATGAGTTCTTAGTTCTGAAACATGAGGGCTGAGGGAGAAAAATAAAGAGACAAATTCAAAGCCCTTGAGTCAAGAAATTTAAGTGAGCTGGGCAGTGGTGGAGCACACCTTTAATCCCAGCACTCAAGAGGCATAGGCGGGCAGATCTCTGTAAGTTTGAGGCCAGCCTGGTCTACAAGGGCTAGTTTCAGGACAGGCTCCAAAGCTACAGAAAAACCCTGTCTCAGAAAGAAGAAAAGAAGAAAAAAGGAAGAAATTTAAGTGAATGAGTGACAAGGACCAGAAGACATGTGGCCTCCTCTGAAAGAATAACTTCAGTATAGTGCTGTAATGAAGGAACTCAGGCCTTAGAGTGTTAGGTTTGAGTTTTGTTTTGCTTCTCCTTTTTGAGAGGAGACTGAAATCCAAAGTTTTGTATAAAGTGACCTAACTTGGGAATCTCATACATAATCCTAAACATCACAGAAGCCAAAAATATATATCCAGTACCAGACTGAGTTCTGCCCCTGTTTATTCAAACTCTAGACTAGTGGTTCTCATCCTTCCTAATGCTACTACCCTTTGATACAATTCCTCATGTTGTGGTGACCCCCAGCCACAAAATTACTTCATTGTCACTTTGTAACTGTAATGTTGTTGTGATCCAGCTGCCCTCACTCCCCCTGACCAACTTCTTTGAGGTCTGTAACTAACAAGGATGTTTGTGTTCTTTCTGGCCGGTGGTTTTCCACAGAAGCAGTAAAGGTATAAAAGGCTTTTGCTCAGGGAAAAATAAAGGTTGCTGTTCTTCCACCTGAAAAGAAGCCTCTGTGTCTCAATCCCAGCACCCCCGGCCAGTCTCGGCATCCAGGCTGCGCCAGCAGCGGGGCAGTCACCATTATAAATCATAATGGAAGTATCTGATATGCAGGATATCTGCTATGTGACTCCCAAAGGGGTCGTGACATGGTTTGAAAATAGATGCTCTCGACATTTAAGAGGCCTTCCTGACTATGGAATGAGAGAATCTGGAGCACTTCCAACTGGAACCCTAGAAAGCCTCATCTCATCTCCTTTTATAGGAAAAATGAATTTTCCAATGTGGGGCAATATGAGTCAACCAACCCTACCAAGCGGCTGGTGTTTGTTCTGGCAACCCTTCTGTCTTGGGACAAAAAGTGAGGGGCCAGCTATGTGTGCCCCTAGACATCAAGAGTGTCCTTTCTAACAAGCAACAAATTATTTGAGGGGACTGTGTTGAAAACTGGTTCTACCCCAATAGTTAGATCCAATTATACCATAATTACAGGGAGTCTGCATACATCAGAGCTTAGCTGGAAGAAGAGTACCATAGCTCTTCAAAACACTGGCCAGAGGGAAACCTGTAATTTTTCTATGTTGTCCTGGCAGAACTTCCATGGGAAAAAAAAGGTACAAGGGGCTCTTGATGGCCACATGCAGAAAATGCATACTTCCTGGCCACTGCATCAGAAAACACAGGACCAGGGAGAGGGTGTCTTCCTTTCAAAACAGCCAGAAATTAGAAGTACAATGCTGTGAAGAGAAGTATTGGGTTTGTTGAGAAAAACTCAACTTAAAAATCTCATTATTCCCAGGCTGGAGAAATGGCTCAGTGGTTAAGAGCACTTGACTCTTCTTCTAGAGGTCCTGAGTTCAATCCCCAGCAACCACCTGGTAGCTCCAATCTGTAATGGGATCAGATTCCTTCTCCTTGTGTGCATGAAGACAGTGTATTCATATCCATAAATATATGAATAAATAAATCTTTAAAAAATTGACTATTATCAATTATTTATAATTTCCCCTCCTCTCACCATGGAGGGAAGACAGGAATATTTCAGTGTTTTAGCTAAGTTGGTGACCAGAAGAGGAACTTTTAGAGGTGGTCCTCAAGTTGGGCAAGCATCAAATGATTGTTTCTGGATAGAAACAAGAAGTGGAAGATCTTTTCCTCACGTCTGGGAAAGGCTCCCCCCAGCCTGAAGGGTGTGCTCTGCTCTATGAACTCTATCATCACTACAGATCTTATTAATGGACATTCTTTCCTGTTCATCAAAGACCGGACTCTCTCTCCTCCTGATGACACCCCTGGGACCAGTCGGGCACTGGGTTAGACACTCTAGGGGCTTCACTGAGGGCACATTGCCTTTGAGGCGGTAATATCACACTCTAATTCCTTCTTAATTCCCATCACATTTTTGAGACAGAATATGTGACTGGAAGGAAGGGAAGTTTGAGTCAATTCATCAAACAGGTATTAACTTGACATTGGGCAGGGCCTAGTGCAACATTCTTGGAGGAAGGGGTGGCCAGGAATGAGGCGAAGGAAGCCTGGGCCTAAGAAACTAGAAAATGTCCTCCAGTGGAGATTAACATACCCAAGTTCCATTATCCACACAAGCTAATTAAATTCCATGTGTTTCTCTGTGAGAACTCCATGCCCTGAGAATTACAGGACAAGGAAAGAAGAGACCCCAGGGACAGGATTGTCAGAGAGCCTCAGGCCAGTCAGAGGACACCACCCCATTCCCTGAGGCAGCTCTGCTCGCTGATAGGACAGTGAGAGAGTGACCCACTTGCCCACGCACAGGAAAGAAGTTCCATAGTGAGAAACTGGGCAGAGACCGAGGAGAAACCACTGGACCCAAGATGTGGTCTGGCTGAAGAAGACCCTGGATGCAGAGCGAAAGCAAGAGTGGAATAGAAAGCCACATAAACTGTATCTCTGGAGATCAGAAGGCAGCCATGAGAGCCCTGGGGTGTGAGACCCTCAGCAATTCCTGCTTCATTCAGTGCACCAAGCAAGCAGAGGAATTGGCTGCAGCTGGGAGGTTTGGGTACCTCACGCAACATGCAGAACTAGCACAGAGGCAACAGAGAGGCGGCTGTGTTAGTAAATGCTTGACAACAAGGTCTACTTTATGACTGGCATACCGGGGCCCATCGGGCCAGGTTTAAGCCGCAACCCGTTTCCTTGCATGTTAGTAATTGGGTCTTATAAGCACAAAGTAGCCCCCTGTCATTCATCTCAAGAGTGGGGCTGAGGAAAACCAGGAATGCCAGCTGAGTCCTCAGACCCAACGCAGAGACCACAAACCAGGCACCCAGCAGCTCTTACATCCAAAACATCGTGATCAAAATGAAGAGCAAGTGTGAATCTCGGCATATTGCTCCTTGCAGGTGAGGAGCCCAAATGTCACAGTCCATAGAATGCAGGACGTGGTGACACAGACAACCGCAACACTCTGCAGGCTGAGGCTGGGGAGTCTCCAGTCTGAGGACAGTCCAAACCACACAGCTAGACAATAAGCAAAACAGAAAAAACAACCCACAATGAACATGTGGCTGTGATGACCAGTCATCAAGTAGTGGAACCTGGTCTCTCTGGTCTCTAGTCTTATCTCACTGTCTCTACTCATGACATTAGAAGGTTTAAGTCCTAGTTCATTCCTGTTCAGGAAACATGATGAGGTTTTCCCTGGCTTTCCGCGTTCTGAGTTTCAAATGATGCCACAGACATTCAAAGTCCCCCGAGCTTGGGAAAGCACACCCCGGAGTTAAGGCCCTCCCCTTCCCCAGTTCCAGCTCATGACACGTGCCAAACCCCAGACGCCTTCTGAGCCTCTGCCAGCCTGGCTATCTCCTTCCTCGCTTACAGTCCACCCTGTCCATTATTAAATTGTAGGATCACCGTATGCCGCTGCAGCGACAGACCACCCCCACTGTCTATTGCTCTGCTGCTCAGAATTGCTGACCTCAGCACCGAAGCTGGGACGGATGAGCTGGCAGCCACAAGTATGGTCTGAGATGAGAAACCAGTTGCTCAGAGCCTGAGAGGATGAATCTTTCCAGTGAAGATTTGATTTGGATTCTTTCTTTTTTCCCTCTGTCTAAAGGATGCAGGTATGATGAGAAGGCGGACCCAAACTTAGCTTCCATCCCCTCCCCCCCCGCAATGAATCATCTTAGCAAGTTAGAACCTTCACACAGAAGTTTCGTGGAAATCTCCCCTTCTCTACCTCATCCATTTTGCACAGCTAGGTTCCCCTCTCTCAGTCAGTTGGCTGCATACTGGCACACTCACAGAGAGACAAGTGAGCTCCCAGGAGGAGCATATTCATTTGTACATGCTGCACAGTGGCCCCTGGGTGCTGAGCCAGGCAGCCAGCGTCGTGGCTTTACAGCCTGCCTGCCTCCCTTTACCGACTCCCTAGTCATTTTCTTCCCATTAAAACTTGCCCCCCTCTCTTGCCAACCTTCCCTCTTTATTTAGCAAATTTTAACTGGCGTCTCATGAAACACACAGAAGAACGCAGTGGGGCAGCCAACAGAGATTGCCAAACTCGATTACCTGATTACCTGTGCAGTTCCATCCTGCAGCGATGCCTGGGAGGGCATACCTAGCTTAGCATCTTCCCTTCCTTCCCTCCACTCTAGACCCCTGGGTGGCAATCAGAGGCCCAGAGTGGAAAGTACATCTTGTTTTACCGGGGTCCACCTGCCCAGCCCTCCTCAGCTCTTCTACACATACCCTTTTTCTTTCTTTCTTTTTCTATAGTAATATCTTTTATTCTTGGACAATTCTGTGCATTTATACCACATCTATTGATCACATCCATGTACCACTACCTCCCTCCAACTCCCCCATCTCCCTCCTAGCTACCTGTTTTTCTTTTTATTCATTTATTTGTTGCTGCTAGTAGACCCAAAATAACTTGGGGCGGAAAGGATTCATTTGATCTTTCAGCTTACAGCCCATCCTGAAGGGAAGTCATGGCAGGAACGTGAGGCAAGAACTGAAGTAGAAACCACAAAAGAGGGCTGCTCACTGGCGCACACTCCATAGTTGCTCAGTTTATTTCCTTTCTTGTTTGTTTGTTTGGTTGGTTGGTTAGTTTGGTTTTGATTTTTAAGTCAGGGTTTCTCTATGTAGCCCTGGTTGTCCTGGAACTCACAACTGTGTAGGCCAGACTGGCCTTGAACTCAGAGATCCACCAGCCTCTGCCTTCCAAGTGCTGGGAGTAAAGGTGTGTGCCACCACCACCCTGCTCAGATCATTTTCTTATGCAATCCAGGACTACCTGCCCTGGGGCAGCAACACTCTCAATGGTGTAGCCCCTACCACATCAATCATTAAGCAAGAAACTGTCCCAAAGATTTGCCTACAGGCCCATATCATTCTCTCTTGCTTCCTGTGGAGCAACTGAGGGGCTGCTGGATTCATCCTCATTTCTGGCGGCATATGTCACTGTGGTGCCTTCCTCACTGTGTCCTCGGTAAAGTCTTTGTGCTCAGGGATTGGGACTTAGTCACTGACCATCTGTTGCAAGGAGGGCTGCTTGGTAATTACTGGCCACTTAGCCCCGAAATAATCACACAGAAACTATATTACTTAAAACATGGCTTGGCCTATTAGCTCTAACTTCTTATCGGCTAGCTCTTACATTTTAATTTAACCCATCTCCATTAAGCTGAGTATCGCTACATGGCAGTGGCTTACTAGCTAAAGTTCCCAGCATCTGTCTCTGGCAGCTCCTTCGCTTCTCTCTAACTCTGCCATCCTCCTCCCATGCTATAGGCCAAGCCAGCTTCTTTATTCATTAACCAATAAAAACAACACATAGACAGAAGGACTTCCCACACCAACCATCCCCAGCACTTTACATCTGGCACATAGAAGTTGCTCAATAAATGTTAGTTGACCCTAAAAATACATAAATAATACTAGCTAGCCTTTCCTCTCATTCCTTATATCTTCTGATCTTCCAAATCCTGAGAGACCTGGGTCAAGGCCAGAGGTGCAAATGTGTCTCCTGCACGGTGTCTCAGCACATGAACAGACTCTGTTAGGATGTTCCCCACCCTTTGTGTTCCTGAAATATTCTCATATTAATTTAGAAAAATAAAATCCCAAACCAACATCCTGCATGAAGGTGGAACCCTCCAACTTCCAGGAGGCTGGTAGCCGACTGAAGACATTGGCATTTTGTAGGAGTTTATAAATGTTGGACAAAGAGCCACTGTGGGGGTGCAGATTTGTAATCCAAGCACTTGTGGCTGCTCAGGTAAGAGAAGTGCAAGTTCAAGGCCAGCCTGAGAATCTTAGCCTGTCCCTGTCTCTAAATGAGAAGTATAAAGGAGAGTGAGGAATGCAGTTCCATGGTGGAACAGTTGCCTAGCAAACACACCTGCACACAATCTGTAATACTGTAAATGAGGGAAACAATAAGAAGCAGAGGGCATCCAGAATACAGTAATCCCAACTGGCTCTCCCTTGAAGGGCTCCGAGGCCTGCTAGGCTCCTCTCTGTCATCAGCAAGGGTGGGTGGTCTTACTGGATCCTTCTAAGCTGCAAAGCCAGGATGGCTTGTAAGGAAAGGACCAGAAAAGAAAGTGTAAACAGGGCAGGCTCCAGCCTGTCTCCCTCCTCCTGCGCTCTGCAGAGAACAAACCCATCCCAGGAAATGAGAGCCTGTAGCCTCACCCTGGAGGCAGAAGGGAAGGCTGGATGGCAGCGGGTTCCTCATAGCAGGAAAGCATCAAGCCATACCTCCAAAGAATCCTGGCCTCCAGTGACGGACTAGAGGGAGCAGGGGCAGGAAGGGCAGGAAGGGTAAGGGAGACTGCAGGTGCCCTGGTGAGCCTCATCCAAACCTCTTATCCCGACAAATGTTTTTCTCTTGTGTCCTGCACCTCAAGGTACTGGGAGTGTGGAGCCTCCCTTTGAAAGGAGCAGCTCACTTGCAATGAAGAGAGCCCTGCTGACTGCAGTCTGCTGTGTAACGCTGGCTCTCAGAAGTCACAGAGATCAGTACATGGTGATGGTGCAGCCTCCAGAACCAGGGCAGGCTTGGCGACTGGACACTCACCCCATCTCCATGTCTGTTTGCACCACTATTCCCAGGCTCAGGAGTTAAAGCCATGCAGGGGAATTCATTCAAGGAGGACTGAAGAGGAGGTGCAGGCCCTCGGCCACGGTTCAGGCGGGTGTCCTGCAGTCCTAGTGGGAGTCCACGTGGGCAGGGTGGGTACTCATGACCCTGCTTGTCCTTCTGCTGGCTCCATAGATAGAGTCAGCCCTAAGATGAATGGACTTCAGCCTCATCTGTTGCTATGGTTGCCTCGGTGCCTACCTCTGAGCATCTGTTAAGACATAATGAATGGCTCTTTTGCTACCCGAGAGGCCATAAAGGACAAAGCAACCTTTTCTATGGGACATGTGGTTATGACTTTAAAAAGTACGTCATATTCTACCCTCATCTCTCCCCAATCACTACTCCTATCGACTGAGTGCCCAGCTTCTTAATCTACCCCCCAAGGTGGCCTGTTCCCAGACCACTCACCGACCACCACTTGAATTTCTCTGGTTTGATTGATTCTGCTCTTAAAATGTGAAGGCTATAACTGAAGGTGGTAGACTCGAGACGACCCTGACCAGGTGAGCAGGGCTGCCATCACTTTTATTATTTGGTCTCATCTTCCTTCCTTCCTACACACTCAGCTACATCCCTAGAGGTTGTGTGCATGAGTGAATGTGTGTGTGTGTGTGTGTCTGGTTTGAACTAGACTTTGTACATGCAAGCCGACCAATTGAACCACATCCTGAGCCCTCCTTTTTGTCTTCCTTCCCTTCTGCTTTTCCTCCTTTCCTCATTCCTTCCTTCCTTTCTTTCGTCTCTGTGTCCACAGTACTGGGAATAGAACTCAGGCTGTGTGCGTTCAAGGCAAGCACTCTATCACCAAGCCACGCCCCAGCCCCATCTCAGATTTCTAAGAGTGCAGTCAGAGAAAGACCTTGCTCTTCTCACAACCACGTCATAATCCTGAGCTCTATGGAGTTTGGTGCAAGCTCAAAACCCCGTTTGGGCTGTCGTTTGTCTTCCTGCCATCGTATGCTACAGATAACCCACATCTTCCCAGCTTTAGACCTAATGTTTCCTTTCTGGGTCCCAGAACAGAACACAGTCAGGGTTGAAAGAAGCAGCATGAGTATGCCTGCAGACTCTGAGCCCCCGAGGAGCGATCTGAGAGACAGGTCTCGCAGTACCTGCCCTGCAAGCCCATGACCTGCTATCACGCTACAGTTCCCTGAGAACATGCCATGTCACGCTAACCCTCCCCTATTCTCCCAATGTAGCATAGTGAGGGTTCCTTGAACCCCGACAGCCTCTCCTTTAAGTTACCAACTACCATGGATTTAGCAAAACTTCAAGATGCCAGGTGTAAGCAGACCAGGAAAGTGGCAAAATTAGATGGACTTCTAAGCAGCAGTCACTGATTCCAAAAGGCCTGATACAGACTCTCCTATGAGCAAAGCACTGAACTGGAAGAACCAGCAGAGAAATGCAGTAGGTTCCTGGGAACCAGGCACACAGGGACCAAAGATTTCTAACTGTAGAGAACCTCTGGCTTGGGCGTGTTCAGGAAAAAGAGAAATGAGGGCCAAGGGACAGAAAGCACATGGGAAAAAGAAAGTGAAGTACAAGACTATAAGACTGGAGTAAAGAAGAGGGAACAAATCACTGTTGCTATGGAAACACTAAAGTGGAGATAGGAGGCAGCCCGGGACCTCTTCCACCCACCCCCCAAATTCCTTTCCATTCTCTACCTACCTAGCATGGCCCTAAAGTGCCTGGGAACCTAATGCCTCTTAGAGACCTGGATCTGGTACTAGGGGAGGAAGGTACTCAGGGCTTCTGGGGCAAAAAGCTAGACTGAGGAGTGGAAGACAGGTAGCTTCCAGCAGAATTACCCCTGGGTGTTTCCTACCTCTCTAGATGCTAGAACAAACCAGTGTCAGCCAGTCCACAGACCAGCCCTCCCGAGTACAGTGAGCGAAGCAGAGGAAAAGAGCAAGGAAGAGTGGAGAGCCCAGCCAAATGCAGATTTAGTTTATTTTCTCAACACATTAAGGGGTCAGAAATGACACCCGGAAAGACGGGAGACCAGCGAGGTTTGTGCCTTCCTACCCCCTTTTCCCCATATTCTGGAGCCAGTCACATTATGCCTGAGTCTAAGAAACAGCCCTGGATATTCATTCCTTGCTTCAAGACTTGGGACTCTCCACCTCCTACAGAAAACACCCACAGGTCCCTCCCAGAAGGGCTGTGTTCCTCCAGGGCTTTCTGTCCCATGGCTGCCTCTCCATACTTCAGAGTGGCTCTAGACCCTTGGGAGGTCTCCTGCCCCAGAGGTTTAATTCAAACAGCTCCTGCCCTCTTCTGCCAACCTTCTCAGACTCAGCTCAAACCAACCCTCAGAGATGGAAGCTGCCTTTAGTGGATACTCAATGCGTTTTATTGCTCTGTCTCTATGACTGCTCATGAAGGGAGTATGTAGTTGGGAGAGCCCAGAAGATAAACCCAAAGGACACAGAGTTCCCACCTCTGGAATGAAGTCATGAGTGAGTGAATGAGAAGGGAAAAGAAAGGCCTGGGGGAGAAGGAATAGAGAGAAGGGGTTCAGACCTTCCCATATACAATCTGCAGGAACTGCCAAAAAATGCAGTGAGGTACATTCTGGGAGCTCTCACACGGGTCAGGGAAGTCAAGCAGACCTGGTAGACATGCATCTTGACAGCACTGGCTATGGAAATGTGCCTTGCCAGCCTTGCCAGCCTCTTGCCCAGCTGTTAAGAGGCTGGGGTTAAGAGATAGCAAAGACAATTTGGAGCAGGTTCTGTGAGGGGTTCTGGAACAGGGAAGGGCCAACTTGCTCTGCATGCTGTATTCTGACTTTCCTTACCCTCCTGAGAGAGGAGGTCTGCTTTTGCCTGGCAAGGGTCTATCTTGAGAACAAACTGAAGACACATGGCTTCTAGGATTCATTTAGAGAGACTTCCATATCCCTTGCCCTCTGGGAAAACCCGGGAGAAGGGAGCAGGAGAGGTGGCGAGGGAGGGAGAGGAGAAGGCAGTAGACAGGGAGAAGGGGTGGGGTGGGTGAGGGGAAGTGAAACAAGGTGGGGAGGAAGAACCAACAATGGCTTACAAATCAGCTTGATTAGTTTGCTAGGTCCTTCCCCAGTTCCTCCTCAGTTCCTCCAGTCTTCCCAACTCCCTCTCACACAGGGCAGACTGAGAGACCTCTTGGGTTATAAAACCAGGACAAGCCACAAGGTCACAAGAGCTCTGACCCTCAGACCTCACCCTTCACCACCACGCTGACACTGACGGGTGGCCAGGTGCTCTGCTAAAAATGCAAAAAGACTTTGATTCCTGCTGCCTACACCACCACGTGGGCGTAGGCATGTGGGCACACACACATGCACAGCCTCCACGAACCAGGTAAGATTTAAACATGCACTTTCCCTCTAATATGGGGGGTGGAGTGGAGCTGAAGCTCTCAGCCCAAGGCTGAGACAACCTACAGGCTCTCTCTGGGCAGACAGAGACCCCTGCCTGCCTTTTCTGGTGTTTACAGAACAATGAGAGGTTAAGGTTAGGTGCAGAAAGGCCTCAACAAGCCTGCCCGCCCCTGCCCCAGGTGTGGTTCTGGGAGGTGGAGCCAGCAGCTGGGTCCCTCTCCATTGGCTGGGCTCAGCAGGTAACTAGAAGCTTGGCTGAGAGGTGCATAAATAGTGAGACTGTGCCGCCTCCTCACCCCTGCCTTGGAAAAACCAGTTTCTCCTTTATTGTCTGTGGCCAGGCTCTACTTGGCGTTCCACCCCCTCTCCTGCCCAGCTTCCTTCCTTTCGCCCCTGAGCCTACACTCTCTCCTGCTCTACTATTGTCTTTGACTGAAGGGAGGACCACGTGTCTGCTTCTCCAGGAGCAGCCTCTGCTCCGCCCGGGCTGCTGAGATGGGCACCCCTAGAGTACGCGCTTCTTCCTTCTCCCACTTCTCAACTCTTAAAAGCAAAAGACTTTTTCCCAAGACTTAAAATTCTTCTTCTTCTTCTTCTTCTTCTTCTTCTTCTTCTTCTTCTTCTTCTTCTTCTTCTTCTTCTTCTTCTTTTCTTTCCTTTTTTTTTCCCACCCAGGATTCTTCAATGATCCTTCAACTTGGTACTCTCCTAAGACAGAAAACGATGTCTTCTTTTGCATCAGAAGTAAAGCTGAGCCCGACGTCCAGAGGTATAGATCCTCCTAGGTACTTACAGGTGAGTCTGACTTGGTGGGTGAGTGCTTAGATCCTGGGAATCTTAGGGTGAAAAGTGTAGAGCCAAGAAGGCGGTCTCCACTGGGAGTCAATCATTAACTTCCTTCTTTGTTTTCCTGAGGATTTCTTAGCTGCTGGGTCATAAATACTGGAGATAATGGTAGCAGGTTCCAGGCAGCTGAACAGCAGCCCTGCAGCTCTGTCTAGTTGCCTGGGATTGGCTCCACTAGAGGAATGTGTGACTGGCCGCCTAGTCCTGGGGTGCTAAATGCAGCCCTCATAGTAAAGGCAAGATCTGCTTCCTTTCTGTGGTTCTCAAGTCTGAGTTGGTTTTTTAAGACCTATATGGGGCAGTCCTGAAGGCAGCTGGAGGAGTAGTCACTAGCTAAAACTTACTCCATAGCCCCAACGTGAGTCTTGTTGGGTCTCTGACCCAACCCAATGCTACAACTGGCTAAGACAGAAGTCACTCGGGACTACATAGGTAGAGGGCTGCTGAGTGGGGGAGCTTGGATATTAGATGGTACTAGATGCTTGTTGCTCAGGGTGGATTGTGTCTGAGGATCCAGGTTCTAGACCAACTCTTCTTACAGTAGCTACAGGTCTATAGGACCAGAGGGACAGATGAGGAAAGGCAAGCCTTTCCTGAGTGCCCCCACCCCCACCTTCTTCATATGGCCTGTCACCAAGCCTTTTCGTCCCTGGGTTACACTGGGTGACTAAGAGTCCGGTAAGGAGGGTCTGGATGGAGAACTGACAATGTTCCCTTTTGCTTTCAGAACTAAGCTGAAATCCAAACAGAAGCCAAGACTCCTTCCATCTCAGAATACCTCCCACGGTGTCCTGCCTATCTTGGGCAAAGACAGCAGACTGTTATCTTTCTCCCCTTTGACTAGGAAGTGGGTCAAAGGCAGTGTGGGGCTTGAGTGGTCTAGGTAAGCAAAGCACACATCTTACACTTGAGAGGTGCTCACCAGAAGGCAGAGCAGAAGATTCATGGAACCTCTTGCCCTCACCACACAGCATCCGGCCTTCTAGTGAGCCCTGCGCACACCCGGAGGAAGATGATTTAGTTTGGACCTAGGAAAGTGGGATTCTTCCCTATCTGCAGCTAGAAACCCCTGCTTTTGTGTGAGAGCCTGTCTCCTAGGCCTGACGCCCTGGGGGCTGAGAGGTGGAGCCTCTCTGTCAGGTCAGAACAGGCCCAGGAAGAAGAAAGTATTCCAAACAAGGCAGATCAGCCCTACCCACCCAGTCTGCATGTCTCTGCTTAGACCAGCCTTTTATGAGGCTTATGCTGAGCAGCGGACGAGTCTGAACACAGCGAAGACGAGGCCAGTGCAGTCCCTGTAGGCTAGTGCAGTCCCTGTGAATTTCCTGCTTGGTGGGCATTTTCTTTTGGGCAGGGACAGAAAGCCCACAAGTACTACATGGCCTCCTGGCATAGCTCAGTCTCTGAAAGCCAGCTGTATGCCTGCCGCCCTCTCCCGACCCTTACCCTAGGCTCACTGATTCTGTGCAGACCTGGGGAAAGACGTGTGGCTGTCACAGCCTGGCTTTCCGAGACAAGTCTACGGAAAGAGGACCAAGAATTCTTCTTTCCACCATCCACCCACCCCCATAAACGAGCCGGCTCCAGCAGAGCCCTTGTCCTCCCTCAGCTCCTCCTTAGCTTATATGGATTTCACATTAGCACATAGGCCTGAATTGGGCTGTTCGTGCCCTCACATGGCGGCTTTTACAGAATGCCTGTGCCCCTGCAGGACCCCTTGGTAAGCAATGGCAGAGTACATGTCTTCTCTGGACATCATCAAACGTACCCAGCTCTGGTATGGTCTACACATGGAAAAGGACAGCCAGCATCCTAACTAGGGGTACAAAGAGGCTAACCCCACAGCACTAGCTGTACCCCCGAATACGATCTAGCTCTGTGGTGGGAACAAAGGTTTGGATAGGAGTGTGGTTGCAGGGAGCTCCTAGCTTATCCGGGTCACACACAGCACTACAAGAGGAGGCCTGGTAGACAAACAGCCCCAGACAATCCATGGGTCCTCTTGTCCTTCATTCCACCGGAGTCTGTCTTATGCCAACCAGATTTCAGTGGAGTGAAGCCCAAGAGGCATGGAGCTGCCAGCGGTGAACCGAAGGACGGCAGCATCAGAGCAGAGGCATTCTACGAAAAATGCGATCACTTCACCGAAGGCGTCTGCCACGTGCGTCCTCTTGCAGAGGGGCTGATAGCAGCAGACAAGAAGACGCTGCCGATGCGAGCTGTGTGGCCTTTCTTCCTAAAACTGATGCTTCAGGAATGTGTGTTTTCTGCAACTTAAAAGTTGCCTGTCTGCTGAGGAGCCTTCCTGACTGCCCTGTGCTGTCAATCTCCTGAGTGAGATTTAACCCTTATGATTAAATCTCCGACAGGAACTCAAGGAGGTTCCCTCTCTCCCCAGGGACTCCAGGGACATAGCTGGGGCATCATTTGCAACCAGCCAGGGACCCTATTGCCCGCAGACTCCCCACAGTACCAACAAGATCTGCCGAACTGGGGAGGAAATCCCCATTAGGGTTATTTAAGTCTATTTACATCATAATAAAATAAATGTAAATAAGACTTAAGAGAAGGCAGATTCCTATCTCTCTGACACTGTACGCTATAACTCAGCACGCAGTGTAAATTCTGTAAAGGTTAATGCATTTAAACATATTTGACACATAAAGCTGCCAGATCCAACTTTAATCACTCACCAAGTGTAATTGCCTTTCCATGGGTCCCTCCGCACCAGAACGTGTGCTTAAAACATGAGACTGTGTAGAAATCTGGGCTGTGATGGGGACAAACACCCTTGGCTATCAGGGTTTATGATTTGCTTTGATAGATTCGGCACTGATTTCATTGACTGTGCACCTTGAGTGACTGTGATTTTGTGGTTTTTTGTTTTGTTTTGCTTTGTTTTTTGTTTTAAACACCACATCTCTCCTTCAGGGAAGAACATATAGAATTGGGGGTGGGGTGGGGCATAAGCCCAAAGGAAGTCCACTTAGTATGAAGGACATGCCCAGAGAAGTTCTCTATGAAACTGCCCCTTCTTCAATGGAGGGGTCTTCTTGAGGAGCCACCTGGCTAAAAAGGCAGACACTAAACAAAACCCACCAAAGGAAACCCAGCTTTCATCTGTGGGAAAGGAAGATGCCCTGTGTGGCCAGGCTCAACAGAGCCCATAGCTGTCATTTCTCTTAGGAATTGGGTGTAAAGGCCACTTTGGTATCCAAGACCCTGTGCCCTGAATGGCCCCCAGTGCCTCTTCCTCTCCCCAGTCCACCTACCCCAGGGGAATCATGAGTTCCTCGTACTGAACCAGAGGAAAAAGCATCTTAAACATCTTACCCTCTTCTAGTTATAAATGTCAAACTCAGCCCACCACCGACACAAAGGGATGAGGAGACCAAGTCACAGGTGTTTTAAAAAAGAAACCTGTTTAGTCATAAAAATTATGTAGTGAGTCTGACTGGGGAAACCATGGCAATCTGGGTATTGAGATAGTTAACTGCCAAATGCCTTCTGTTCTGATCTCCGCAAGAAATCCAAAGGCTAGAAGAAAGCACCAGACAGACACGATATATTTCCATGGGTGGCATCACTTGAAGTCCATAGCCTGAGTTCTTTTGTAAAGAACAAAACATGCTTGTGTGTTTCTGTGTAGCCTGGCTCAGGAGGGACAAGGACCAAAGAGGCTAGTGATGATTACAGAAGAGAAGTCTACAATCTAGTGCATGAGGCTGTAACCCAGGGCTCTGCCCCACACCCTGAATCCCCCTCCAGCAAGACTGAGCCTTCACATATCTGGCAATGAAGTCTGAACTGTCCATGTCCTCCCTCTGGCAGCACAGATTGCTGGTCCTTCATATAAAAACTAAAGTCTCTGTGCTCGGCTGGAGTAGCCTGTAACGGAAAGAGTGTGAGCTGAGAGCTGGCGAGAACTGCCCATCCATCTTCCCCTTTGAGCCCCCTGTCTTCTATGTCTCCTGTCCTGACTGCAAAGTATGGTTTAGCACAAACATAGTGTTAAGGAAATAGTTTAATCAAAAACACCCTTGCAGCAGCAACAAAAAAAAATAATATTACCTGCTTTCTGTATTCACAGTCTTTTATTGAAGAGAAAAACAAATATCATTGAGCCAAAACCAAGTAGACAAATATATACAACCATGGTAATTTAATATTTTGTGCTAATGGTATACACTGTAGATACAACCCAAGAGAAGTAAATTACGATCCTATCAATAATACATTGTGTCTGGGCTCTGAGTTCCCAGTACACATGAAAATGTGCATTGGCATAAAGTCTCCAAATATTAAAAGCTATACATATAATGAGGTACAGGATGCAGAAGCTAGGGACTTCCCTTAGCACTGTGTTCTGGACATTAGGGTCGTCGGTGGGGGACCAGCCCATGCTGCCATTTCTGAAGCTGACCTTAAATGATGATAACCCATCACACCCTCAGCAGATCTCCAGGTGAGGAACAACCTGCCAGCTTGCAAGACCGCAGCCATGTAGTTCAAGTCATAGGAGGTGTCCAGTGTCCACTATGAGGCTAGAGGAGCCCCAGGATAGATGGTCACACCCGAGACAAAGACTGTGGCGCTTTCCTCCTGCCTCTCCAATGTGTGCAGAATCTTAAAGGAAGGGAGCAAGGCAGGCCAAGGACAGGTAGGAGCCACCTGCCTGGTACAAGCAGGAGTTTTAGAACTGCAAATGTCCCAGCCACGACAGTTTTTCCAGCTTGTCTAGATTTGCCCTTTGCTGCCTGCAGGAGATGCGCGTGACAGTCTTGCTTCAGAATGGGGAAGTATTTCTGCCGTACTAACATGAAAAATGAGGATGAATTAGGTTAATGTCTGCAGGAACGCTAGTTAGTGCCGCTGTCACATACTGGTCTTTGACCTTCTCTGATTCAAAGAATATTGAGGGCAGGTGGGGCCAGGACTTCTTGTCTTGTTTTTAATCGGAGCCTGAAAGGAGAGTTTGAGGAGGGAGGGGAAACTGTGAGGGCTCCCGAGAAGAATGCGGTGACTGGAGATTGCAGACTCCAGCTCAGAGATGAAAGGGACTGGTCAGACAGACACCAATTCCTTAACAGAAATAGAAGCTTCCTGAATTGTGGTGACTTCTCTAGGCTTTCTGGAGAGATCTGACTATGCATCAAAGAAGAACAAGGCGAACAGTTCCTTTTGTCTAGAGATAAGAAGCAGCATCTGCAAGTCTCTTCACACACACACACACACACCCGCGCCCCTCCTTCCTCTATCCTTCCTACATCCCACACCTCCGAGTCTGCCTTTCCCAGGGAAGGGTGGGACACCTGGTGGGAAATAGGGGAATTACATGAAGGTGACCCCTCTGAGATGAGGGAAATAGCATAGACAGGTGCCTGCACACCCTGCAGGAAAAGCAACTCCAAAGACCTTTGGCAGAAAGTGACTTCAGTTTTGGCTGTGTTCAGTTACATTGCTTCATTTTTATGTTGAAAGTAGATGCCTACCCAAATGACTCACCACGCTAAAGATCTGGGAGGGGTCCCTGCCAAGGGAATCCATGCTCACTGGAGCAGACATCACAAACGCTGCACCCAGCGCTTGCTAGCGAGCAGCCCAGAGCTTCTGAGTCAGCGTGCGAGTGGTTAAGAGGGGTCAGATTAGATCTGGTGCCAATTTGATCTGGCCACCAGACTCCAGGCCAGCCACTTAACCTCTTTGAGACCCAATTTCCTTATCTGTCAAGTAGGAATAACGACAATAATGTCAAGGGCTCGTGAAGAGTCAAACACTGCGAGCTTTGTGTCTATAGCATAATTTAGCTATTAGCAGATGCAATTGACATTTCAGGTTTACTGGTGACAGAGGGTGAGGGACTGGCCTCAAGACACAAGGCTTGTAAACAGTAGAACTGGGAGTCAGGCCTTAGCTCTCTGTTCCAGAGTTGACACTGGGACCATCGCTGGTGCGGGAGAATTGTCTGTATTCTCTCAATCATGATTTAAATAAACGCTGATTGGCCATTAGCCAGAATGTATAGGTGGGACAACCAGACAGGAAGTAGAGGTGGAGCAAGGAGAATAGGAGAATTCTGGGAAGCAAGAAGCTCTCTCAGGACTCCTGCCCAGACCACCAAAGAAGCAGGATGTGACCTGCCCTGCTGAAAAAGGTACTGAGCCATGTGGCTAACGTAGATAAGGATAATGGGTTAATATAAGCTACAAGAGCTAATAAGAAGCCTGAGCTAATGGGCCAATCAGTTTATAACCTAATGCAGAATCTCTGTGTGATTTTCTTTGGGACCTAAATGGCTGGGGGAAACAGGCAGGACATAAACCCCAACAAGCCGGCCGTCGTGTTACACGTCACTCCATCCCTCATCTCATGCTAGGTTTGGATGTGGAGTGTGACCCCATCAAGCCAGTGCATAGGGTGGGACCTCAGCCTCTGGCCTGTTGAGAGATACCAGAGCTTCTCATTGTGAGGCCTAATAGCAGAAGTTTGGATAACCAGAGGCCAGACCTTGCTATCCATTTCTCCATTTCCCAGCCCTCTATAGTAAGTAAGTGGCTTTTCCCTACCACACCCTCCTCACCATGAGGTTCTCCTCATTACAACCTACAGAACAATGAAGCCAAACAACAATGGGGTGAAAGCCTCTGAAACCATAAACCAAAATAAATCTTTCCCCATTTGACGCTGATTTTTCTCCAGCATTTAATCATGCCGGAAAGCCGACATTGAGGATAGCACACACACAGAAGAGCCAACAAGTGTCTGGACAGTCAATGTATCCAAGAACTCTACCCATTATTTTCATTTCAGTATCAAGCAAAAATTCTTTGACAAGTTGGTCTCACCCTCTCTCTCCTGCCTGGAACAGGTCACCAGAGGCACGCCACTGGGAAGCCAACTGCTGTGAGCGCCGTCTTCTCAGCATGATGTGTCCACTGCTCCCTGAACCGTCAGCTTCTGTGATTATCTGACGGACAGAAACCACACAAAACTGGATGCATTAACTTTCCATCAAGAATTATAGATACTTAATGGTTGCTAGAGTTAGGGGCTCAAGGATGTATAGACAGGTAAACACCACCAGTTAAACTCGCAGGTCACACCATGCTGCACCTGAGTGGAATCATTTCTGGACTTCAGTCACTGTTACCCTACCTAGGGTAAACACCACTTCTTTTTTTCCACATCTCCCCAGAAAAAAGTTCACGTGACACCGGCACTAGATTTACTATGCATTTAGTCAAGATCCCCCTCACCGTCGGCATCTGCAACCGTTATCTCCCCTTCCCCTTGCCTTCCCTTTTAGAAAGCTTCTCATTCTGTCTGTGTGTCCTATGGTACGAGGTTTGAGGGCTTTTCGGATGTCTTTCTTTTTCCAAAATAAGCATTATACAAATAAAACAATGAACAACTGTCATTGCAGGGTGAGCGCTAACTCAATTTTCCTGCCATTTCTTTTGGAACAAGTGAAAATACTGAGAAAACAGAAACTTTGCAGGAGGCCAGAGAGATGACTCAGCACCTAATGCTCTTGCAGAGGACCTGGGTTTGGTTCCCAGCACCGATGTGGCAGCTCACAGCCATCTGTAGCTTCATTTCCTGAGGATGCAATGCCCCCTTTTGACCTCCACAAGAATCAAGCATTTATATGCTGCATGCACACATGCAAAATATTCATACACATAAAATAAAAACAAATATTTTTAAAAATAAACTTTTCCTAATCATTATCCATAACAGCTTGTAACCAACACTCTAAACAAAGACAAAGTTTGAACACACAAGAAAAGCAGAATAATCAAAATGATGGAGTAAGAGATAGCAACTGCAACATCAGGGGAGCATGGGGCTGACGCTGAGGGGTGCTGACGCTGAGGGGTGCTGACGCTGAGGGGTGCTGACGCTGGAGGGTGCTGATGCTTGGTGGTGCTGATGCTGAGGGGTGCTGACGCTGAGGGGTGCTGACGCTGAGGGGTGCTGATGCTGGGTGGTGTTGATGCTGAGGGATGCTGGTGCTGGGTGGTGCTGATGCTGAGGGATGCTGAGGATGTTCTCCTCACTTCAGCATGTTTTGTTAAGATAGCATATAAGGCCTAGAATCAAATCTCCTACCTGAGTCGTGTGTATGTTTGTTTGTTCAGTGAATTCCTGTGTGAAGCTATTATATTAAATCTGTTTCTTCCTCCCAATTAGCAGTGTGCTCAGCAGATCTGTAACAGAGGATCAGCTTCACTGAAGAGGCATCCTTTAAAAGAGATGTCCAGTGGTTGGTGGCTCTGGCAGCAGGAGCTCATGTCCCAGCTGTTGCTTGTCCCAAACCTCTCAGAGGGGCTGGTGGAACAGCACTTGGTTTCCCATTCCCCGAATCTCTCTTCCAGCACCATAAATAGGAGTTGAAGCTAGTAAGAGCTCAGTACTAGGACATATTCACCTGAAGAACAAAAAAGAGCAGACCAAAGACAAACTGAAACCTTTACAGCAGAGTTCCTTTTCCATTTCCTGACTGTGTGACACTGTCTATGAAGAAGAATGGATGCTTGAATGAAGACAGTGCCCCCTTTATAGCAGAATTGTATCAATTGCATTTCATTACTGCTCCATTACAGCACATTGTATTATAATCCAACTGCTAATGGCCTCACCTCAGGTGCCCACATGGCTCCCCTTTGTCCTCCAAAGGCCTGGCTTTAACCCAAGTTGCTTTATCTATTGCAATTAGATAGGGACTTCTGTTCTGAGTCAAACCTGTGCCGGCAACCGTGGCAACTTCCCTACACCACAATTGCCACCCAAAATTTTGAACCATGTACTTCAGCATCTTAGAGAATGCAGACTCCAACTCAGAAGAAGCAGGGCAGGACCTGGGGACCAGCATTTTAACAAGCTCCCAACTGATGCCTCTCAGTATAAAAAACAAAAACAAGACTTCTCTGGACTCAAAGCCAGGGTCAGGGAGATGGCTGAGGGTGAAGGCATATGCCACCAAGCCTGGTGACCTGACATGGCTGCACATGGCTGAAAGAGAGAACTGACTCTTGAAAGTTGTTCACTGGTCTCCTGTGCATCCAAATAAATTCAATAAATGTAGTTTTTAAATGTTTTGAAGACTTAAAGCCAGTTCTCATGCCCACTTCTCTCAGAGCAGTGGAAGACACCAATGTATCACCCCACACGGGCCAGTCTGGCTGAGGGGTCATTTTGAGTTGAAGGCACCTAAGAAAGAGCAGGAGTGGGAACAGCTCTTCCTTCCCTACAATTTTCTAAAAACTGGACCTAAGTTTCTCTTTCTGAGTCAACAGAAATTTTCATTTGTAAGTACTTGTCCTGGAAGGAGGGTCATTCCAGACATGCCTTTCAGCCAAGATGGCCCCTTCCGTGCAAAGGAAGCTGAGGGAATAGCATTTACTAATCACATGCATGCTCATGACCTCCTGTAAAACTTCCCATTGCAGGAGCCTCAAACCCTGTGAAGCAATACCTTCACCTGGTCTCTTCTCTACACTTCAGCACCCTCTGTTAAGAGGTTACACACAGGCCTGGGATCTAATTTCTGCCCCAGTTACGTGTTCCTTCAGTGAATTCCTATGAGGATTCATTTTATAGATCTGTTTTTTTTCCTCCTGAATATTTGCCTTTTATCATTCCCGTTTGTAGGGCCAACCCACTGACCCTGTGTGGGTGGTGGAGGAGGATTTACCAGGGGATCTGAAACAAGGTTGTAAGATTATGTCCCAGAGATTGCAAGATGCAAAGTACCAGGCCTCAGCAGGATAGAGGTCCCTAGCCAAATGTCCATGGTGTGGGATTCCCCTCTGTATGCTGTGAGTATCATTGGTTAATAAAGAAACTGTCTTGAGCCCGTGATAGGGCAGAACTTAGGTAGGCGGGGAAAACTAAACTGAATGCTGGGAGAAAGGAGGCAGAGTCAATGAGAAGCCATGGAGCCACTGCTGGAGACAGATATGCTGAAACTTTGCTGGTAGGCCACGACCTTGTGGCGATACACAGATTAATGGAGATGGGTTAAATTAAGACGTAAGATTTAGCTGATAAGAAGTTAGAGCTAATAGGCCAAGCAATGATTTAATTAATACAGTTTCTGTGTAATTATTACAGGAGGTTGGGTGGCTGAGAAACAGACAAGTGGCCCTATTCCAACATGTCCACGCAGGCATCTGTGGAGCCAGAACCATAGGTCAGAGTTCTCAATAGATCCCGATACTTGTGGGAAGTGCAGGTACAAAGAAGAAAAAGACATACTGCAACCACAAGTTAAAACACACTAGGTTGACAGCTACATAGAGAGAATAAAGAGCAAGAAGATGCACTCCCCAGAAGTGCTGGGACCACAGCTCAGGAAGCCAGGTAGTTGGTGGGCAAAAATGGCATCAGTGACAAACACACCATAGGCGTCTATGAGATGACCTAGCTAATGGCAAATATCTGCCCCAGTCAAGAGGCCCCTCAGTTCCCTCATCAGGACTTGGGGATCTCAGTGGGGGAGGAGGGGAACTACATCCTGATGGGTTCTGAGGGTTGCAGGACAGGCACTAACAGCGGACTCTCAGCTAGAGCCATAGTATACTCCTGACTCACATTCCTTTTGTCAAAAGGTGCATCTCAGTATTAGTCATTATCGAGAAGATAGGAACCTAACCTTGCTTTGAACAGGAGACATAGTCACACCCAAAAGAAGAGGGCAAAGAGCACCCAGTCTTACGCCATCCTTCTCCATCCTTAAGCCGAATGCCCCGCTTCACATTCACATTCCATGTTCTGACAAACTGTCAGCTCCTCTGTCAGATTTTTATGGTTAATTAGATGGTTGCAAGAAGCAGATGTTATGAAGCTATCTGTGACTATACCTTAATGGTGGGTGACAAGAACTCACCACCATTCCTTAATTACAGGAGACTTGGTGAGAGGCATAGCAAGAAAACAAAGAGAGAGACAGGAAGAAAGACAGGAAAGAATGTTCCGTATCCACTGTTCAAGGAGGGGCTTTCCTAACTCCTTCGTTTTGTTTCTGTAATCACGCTTGCTTGAAAAGATCCCCACCCTACTGTTTTGTTTGTGGGATTAACATTTGGAGGTCTCAGTTGGTCTGGGTGTAAATTATGGGCTGGATGTGTTGCCCCTCCCCCGCAAACTCCTATGCTGTTACTCCCCAGTACCTCCGAAAATGACTGTACTGCTGGTTTGGAAGACTGGGCCCGTAATTAAAATTTAATGTGGTCAGAGCTGCGAGGTGGCTGCGGATCAAGTGCTTAGTATGCAAGTGTGAGGACCAGAGTTCAGATCCCCAGCACCCAGGAAAAAGCTGAGCTGGCATGGTAGCCTGCCAATAATCCCAGTTCTGAAAAGGCAGAAACAGGATCCCTGGGGCAAACTGGGTAACTAGGCTAGCCAAATCTGTTAGCAAGAGACTCTCCTGTGGAAAATGAAGAGGAAAACAATAACCAAAAAAACACTGGTAGCAACCTCTCTAACCTAAAGATACACACACACACACACACACACACACACACACACACACACACACACTATACCCTACACATGCCACATACACATACACCACCACACATAGTACACACAGCATACACAAACCACACACACACACACACACACGCACACACACTATACCCTACACATGCCACATACACATACACCAGCACACATAGTACACACAGCATACACACACATACCACACACACACACACATTTAATGAAGCCTAAGTCACCAATAATTGGCATTTATTTAAGAGAGGGATCAGTATACAAATACAGAAGAGAAAACTACATAAAAGCAAAGGGAGCCATCTAAAGCCAAGAAGACAGGTCTCTAAAGAACCAACCCTGACAACACCTGGATATTAACCTTCTAGTCCTTGAGGGTGAGAGAATACATTTCTGTACTTCAATAGCTTGAGCTGCACAGTGTCTGAGCATTCCCCAGGTGCTGCCCAGGGCTGGCGCTTGCTATCTCTAACATTCTTCTCACTAAAGGTCTGCAGCAGGAGCTCTTCCCCTGGCTGCTTGGGCTCTCCCCACTCCTCATGAGTAACCCTCCAGTCCGTCCCACCCTTTCTCCTGTCCAATCAGAAACAGGGGTGCAGCCTGGAGCAGACATAAGGTGAGAAGATACCCCTCTCACCCCTAGGACACACTCCCAATCCCCCAAGGATTATTTACAAGCTGATTTATGTCTGCACATTTGATGAGGTATAATTGTGTATTCATCACTGTTGATAAATTGATGGACTTGGTGCTGGGAGTAAAGATGCAGTGCAAAGAACAAAAGCCAAAACCCTACTCTCCTTACGTATAAAGTACAGAGTGAAGAGCAATCAAATTATTAAATATGTAATTTAAAATGAAAATAGTCTCTGAGGTAGATTTGTTGGACCTTCTCTAGAATCTTCTATTCTCTTTAAAATGAGGCTTAAAAAAGCAACATTCCAGGAAGACACACACTGTGACATCAGTCTTTCCCCCAGGAAGACACACACTGTAACATCAGCTTTTCCCCAGGAAGACAAACACTGTGACATCAGCCTTTCCCCCAGGAAGACAAACAGTGTGGCCCGCATCAGCCTTTTTCCCAGAGCTGTCTTTGTGAGGTAATGAGGAATGTGGTCAAACTTCTGGGAATTACCTGAAGGACTCCAAGCTGACACGTCAGAGAGACACCTGTATATCAGTGATTACTGCAGCACTATTTACAACAGCTGAGTTACAGAGCCAACATGGGTGACCAGCAACAGAGGGATTGTCATAGCAGCCAAAATGAAGTTCAATCCCTTTGTGACTTCTGACCAAAGCAAGAACCGCAAACGGCATTTCAATGCGCCTTCTCACATTTGGAGGAAGATTGTGTCTTCCCCCATTCCCAAAGAGTTGAGACAGAAATACAATGTTTGACAGATGCTCATCCAAAAGGATGATGAAGTTCAGGTTGTCCGAGGATACTACAAAGGCCAGCAGAGTGCCAGAGTGGTCCAAGTCTACAGGAAGAAATACGTCCTCTACATTGAACGGATGCAGCGAGAAAAGGCTAATGGCACAGCTGTCCACATGGGAATCCACCCCAGCAAGGTGGTTAACACCAGGCTGAAGCTGGACAAGGACTGCAAGAAGATCCTGGGAAGGAAAGCCAAGCCTCTACAAGTAGGAAAGGAGGAGGGAAAATACAAGGAAGAAACAATGGAGAAGATGCAGGAGTAGGGGCGTCTCATACAGATTTCATTAAAGACTGCTTCAGGCTTGACCACATCCTGGGGTGGCTGATTACTTCCGCGTTTTTTGGGCTCTGTGGAACTGGCTGGCTAGCAGCTTGGACCTCATAAGATGCTGGGAAGGCAGAAGATTATGTCTGGAAAAAATTTTAGATCCTGGTGATTGAGGGAGGAGAGTCCCAAGATGGAAGATTGAGGGGGTTTTTTGGGGTGGAGGAGGGAGTTTCCCAGGGGTTCCCGCCACCAGGAATGATAAGGGAAGAATTAAATAATACTTATTCTGGGCAAGTCTGGTCTGTTTAGATAGGTCCAATTTGGCTCCCTGGAACTTATAATAAGTGTTTAAAAAGAAATAAATTTTAGACATATTAAAAGCTTATGGTTACGATAGTATAGTGTTGGAATAGAAGATGGTGGGGAGGAGGGAAGAAAAGAAGGGGGAATTATTAGAAAGGGGAATTATTAGACCCCTCAATGTTTTACCTGAAGCAAATTATAAAGCACTTTTTCTCTTTAGCATCCTGGTATTACCTTAATATCCAGGAGATACTGCTGCAGTCAGTGATAAACCTGTTATGTTAAAGTCTTTTTTGTGAGTTTTTTGGAGTCTGGGGCTGTGAATGTCCCCAAACTCGTTATTGTTTCTTACCACCTGGGCTTTTGGCAATCCTTGTACCTCCGGCTCTATGTTTGATGATGGTCCCTGCAATAACAGCTGAGTGGTTAACTGGAGATTTAAGTACGACATTGGAGATATAGAGAAGTTGGTAAGGAAAATGTGAGACAGACACAATGGAATTGTTCTCATCCATTAAAAAATTAAGTCATGTGTAGAAAAATGGATACACCTGAAGGTAATTGTAGTAAATTAATTAAGCCAGTCTCAGAAAAACAAATATCAGATGTTTTCTCTCACCTGTGGCTCCTAGATTTTATACAGATACATAAAAGCATGTATTTATATATGACATGGAGGTAGAAGCAAAACTGTCTAAGGGTACTAACAGGAGGGAAACATGGAGGAAAGGCAAAGTAGAGAAGAATTGGGCAGATACGCTTAACATGCCCTTGTACTAAAACTTGAAAGCTAAATACATTTTCAAAAAATTAAAGAAAAGTGGTTGTAAAGAATCAAGGACAAGTGTCAGCTGTGTTGCCTTTTCCCCAGGACCATGCTGGGCTCTCCCACAGTCCTGTGCGGTGAGACCTGCATGGCTTACAGATGTATGACAAAACTTCCTGGGGAGACACTACCCAGGTCTACTCCCTCGAGCTGGGGAACTCACGACAGACCAAAGTACAGATACCACCAAGGTCCAGCTTGGTGAGCCAATGAGTTTTAGTGTGGTTACTTACAGGAGCAGAAATGGCTCACAGACAGCTGCATCACCAAATCCCCCAACACGGGTGTCAGCTCACAGACCAGGAAACCTGGAGCACGCTGCACAGCCTACAGGCAGCACCACAGGCTGGAGAGTGTCCTTTCTAGGTGCCCTAGCTGGTCTAAGCCTTTTCCAGGCAGTTCGGCCCATTTCTGCTTCTTCCAGGCTGCTGGTTTGGTCTCAGAGTCTTTTTTCAGCTTTGGTAATTTGCCCAAGAGTCTTTGAAGCAAATCAGTTTTCCTCCTTTGAAAGGGACCCTCAGTTTTTTTATTGTTTACTCTGGCAGGGAGAAGCCCAGTGAATCTGATCAGTTTTAGGGACTTCCTGAAGCTATTTTGAGTTGTTTACCTTCCTATTTAAGGAACTTCTTAAAGGATGGAATATTTTAATCCTGGAGGAAACTGTTATGCAACACTTACCACCAAATGCCTTCAGAGAGAATAAATGGTTAGAACATAGGGCTCTATAGAAATATAGAAACAGAAACTATAAATGAAAAAAAGTCTGATCTTCAATATCAAGATGTTTTCTTTTAAATGGGATAACCAGGTACAGCACCCAGGAATAATTAGGCAATGGTGACATCGCAGGTCAGATTACCTATACATGTTTCCCCAGCAGTAAAAGCAAATGTATTTCATTCTTCCACAGGGAAGGATTGAGAGCTGAAGATGAATCAGGAGTGGTATTGAGAAGTACAGTTGGAATAATAATTATAGGACCTCATCTCCAACATCTAGGTGCTCATCACAGAGGGAGAAATTTAAGCCCATTGATAGTCACTGAGATATAATGAGACCAAAACAGGGACAAAGAGCAGAATGGTAAAGGAGGGACGAGGGGCTCACAGTAAAACAGATCGAAACCATGAAAGGACCAGTATTGGTACAAGATACCCCAAGGCCAAATTCTCAGCACAAAGGAGATTTATTTGCCCCAGGGGGACAAAGGACAGGGAGTAAGAGATAAAGACAGGAGGGTAGAGGATAAGTGAGAAGGGGAAAGGAGAAAGGGAGAGGGGAAGAGGTATTTGCCCCAGAGAAACAAAGAACTGCCTTTGGGTAGAGAGGAGGTAGATGTGGCCCATAGGAAAGTGGAGATTTACAAAGGTAAAAGGGGAACCCTGTGTTAGAATGAGCTGTTTAATTTTGATTAGACAGGTTAATTATGTTAGCCACAAGGGAGCTTTTGGTTGCTAGACTTCAATACTTTGATAGCTGGACCTTGGTAGTCAGCCTTGGGGGTCAGGGGGAGGTAGCCAGGTAACAAAATAGACTTTGGTGGCTAGCTTTAGGAATGTAATATGCTTTTAGCAAGGAAAAGGAAATAAGGAAAGGTCTACTAAAGTTCCTTTAAACAAGAAAGCATCCCAGGTAATGGCATTTTGAGGTAAGTCTGAAAGCATAGGGTAAGCCATACAACAAACTGGGAGACTGAAGTGTTTGTCCACTAATGGTTACATTAGTGAAATTGAGAAAGGGAGGGGCAGTCTCATCATGGTAACAATTGGAAGAATTATCACAGAATAGAATTTTCCAGCAAGCTAACCACAACACCTAGATGTCAACAAAGGATTGCTCACTTGTAGAAGAGAGAGGGAGAAGATAGGTTTGGGTGGAAGGAGGAACAGAAATGAGATACAGATATAATGAAAACCTCACTGGACCCAGAGAACATTCTGGAGCTCTGATGACCCTTCAGAGATATTGTGAGATGGGGTGAATAGGTGAGACCTTCATCCCCCGGGGTGGTACATCATTTATGAGACACCATTAGAAGGTGGCCTTTCCCTGCCTGAGGCTAAGTCCTTGAGTGGTTTGTATAAAAATGGATACCACAGGCTCATAGAGAGTGGCATTGTTGGAGGTGTGGCCTTCTTGGAGGAGGTGTGTCACTGGGGAGTGGGTTTCAGGGTCTCAGGAATGCAAACCAGACCTACTGTCACTTTTTCCTCCTACTGTCTTCCCATTCAAATGTAGAACTCTCAGCTACCTCTCCAGCACCAAGTCTGCCTGTGTGCCACATGTTCCCACCATGGTGAAAATGAACTAAACAAGCCCCAGTTAAATGCTTTTCTTTATAAGAGTTGTCATGGTCACGGTGTCTCTTCACAGCAATAGAAAGTATAATGAAGACAGAAGTTGGTACCAGGGACTGGGGTGTTGCTGTGATTAGCCTGACCATGCTTTCATTTAAAGGAATATGGATGCTGGAGAACCTCCTTCAGCCAATGGCCTTTGCGATGCTGGACTAGGTCAGGTGTGGCCTTGGGTACCAAAAACATACATGCTCTCGTGCCTTCTCTTTCTTGACCACTGGATTCAGTTCCTGTTTCCTGCTCATGCAAAGGACTGTGATCTGTGAGTCTGCCTCCTTAAAAAAACAAACCCTTTATTATACTCAATTCTGAGCTAGTGTGGAACTACTTTATTTGCATTCCCCTACATCTGGTGCCCAACATGGGGACTGTGGATTAGAAAAGCGGTTGAACACTTTAAGTGCTGTTTAATGGGGCATCCCTAGTAGGAACACCTGTGGGGGCCTGGCTCTAGCAGTTTCAGCGGAGAAGAATATTAGTATGTGGTATAGAGACCATTCTTGTGATATTTTGGCGAAGAATGTGGCTAATCTCCACCCTTGTCCAAAAAAATTTGCCTGAAACTAAATTGAAGAGTTTTGGATTAACTGCTTTGGCAGAGGGGATTTCCAGACATCTTAGTATTGACTGTGTTGCTTGGTTACTAGTGGCCATTCAAATGCAGATGTATAATGAGAAAGAGCAAGCTGAGCAAGGAAAAATACAAAATGTACAGTCTGAGGAGAAAAAGGGCACCAGGAAGTATGAACAGATTTAAAAGCCTGATTCTAAGTGGAATAAAGGGAGTGGTGATCTCAGGACAAATTCACAGCCAACTAAGCTTCCAACTTGTGAAAAGGAATTTTTAAAAAAGCTTAGAGGCTGATATAGGGGTATATGTCTATAATCCCAGCACTCTGGAGGGAGAGGCAGGTGGATCTCTGAGTTTAAGGCCACTCTGGTCTGTAGTAGCACAATGGTTTGTACCCTGTCAATTGTATTTTAATAAAATGCTGAATGGCCAGTAGCCAGGCAGGAAGTAGAGGTGGGGCAATGAGAACAGGAGAATTCTGGGAAGAGGAAAGGCTCATTCTGCAGTCGTGACCCAGCCTCAGAGGAAGCAAGATGTGACTGCCTCGCCAAAAAAGGTACCAAGCCACGTGGCTAACTCAGACAAGAATTATGGGCTAATGTAAGTTATAAGAATTAGTTAATAAGAAGCCTGAGCTAATGGGCCAATCATTTTATAACTAATATAGACCTATGTGTGATTTCTTTGGGGCTAAATGGCTGTGGGACCTGGTGGGACAGAAAACCTCAGTCAACACTGGTCTACAGATAAAGTTTCAAGACTGCCAAGTGTAGGCAGTGAAGGAAACCATTGAAAACAGAAAGTTGGTGAAGATGTAATTAAATGAGGGGTCCATGTTTCAGCCCTAGCAATCAGTAGAGCTTGGCAGCTTCAGCCGTGTGATTCTGGCTTTAGAGTCAAGAATAGAAGAAAGGGGTTATGGACTCTCCTTCCTTGACTTAGGACAACCACTGAGGCCAGGCATGTGTCAGAGGTGTTCCTGCATGGAGGCCTAGAAAGACCATTGTATGAAGCTGTGAAGGTGAAGCCTGGATTGCCTTGGAGACCCCAAGATGTTGCAGATGCCAGAATTGTGGGATGCCTGCTGAGGAGAGTTAACAGGGAGTAGAATCAGCCCAAGAGAGAGAAATATGTTGCAGTCGACAAAGCTGAAAGGAGTTAGAGACCTGAAGACTTCTTGGACACCAGACAAGGAGGTACACAGTTTTGAGTTTGCCCAGCTGGTTCCAGGTCTTGCTTTGGTTCAGGATTTCCTGACCATGCTCCCTTTCCTCCCTTTTGGAACAATAATGTATATTGTGTACCACTATATGTTGGAAGCATGTGATCTGCTTTTCATTCTGATTTTACAGGGGGATTATAGTTAAGAGATTGCATGAATCTCAGAAGATACTTTTAACTTTGGATTTTTAAACAGGCTTGACACTGACAAACTATGGAGACTTTTGAAGTTGGACTAAATGCATTTTGCATTGTTATATGACTACAAGTCTATGGGAGCCATTGATTATTAAGTATACAGAGAAGTCATAGCTTATCCTTCACAAGATTTCTACCAGGTCCTTTGGCAGTAATATTTTCTTTTAGAAAAGTAAGGCCTGTGCATGTGGGGAGCCCTAAGTTGTGGGTGTAATAAACATATATTCCCTGTGTGGTTGCTGACAGCAAAGCTTGAGTTCCCACCATTTGGTTCCTATGAATTCTGCCTACTAGGTACACAGCAGTACATATATATTTTTAAATTTAAAGTATGGACTGTTTTCTCAGCAATAATGTTCCATCCCTTGAGAGGACTATTGCCCTGTCTTTAGCAGGTCATCCCACTTACTCTACCAGATCAACATCTCTCAGGCTGGAGCAGTGTGTAGGATGACCACAATGTCTATAGTCAGACTCACCAGCTCATCTCTTCCATAAAGCATGATCCTTGGATGGATGCCATGTTATGTGGACTCTGTACCAGAGGACTAGATACTTGATAAACTCCTCCAGCAAGTGATGCTGGTGGCAGCTCTGTGTACAAGAAAGGCAAATCCATATCTAGAATATGAGTCTATGCTGGTTAAAATATAAGTGTTGCCTTCTCCAAAATGGAAGGCAACTTGCCAGCAAGTGTTCAACTGCTCTTCTTGAGAAATGTATGGAACTGTGAGCCCAGATGCTAGCAGTTGGTTATTTGAAAGTGGTAATAGATAGATCCACCTTGGAGGTCCATGTTCTGTGCTTATTCACAGCCTTTATCGCCACCAGTGTGATAACATGCATTTGTTCATTGCACCAACACATGGGCAGCCAATAAGAGATGCTGAACAAACCTTTCTGACCTGGTTCTGTAGTATCTGCGCTCCACCAGGATGAATGAGATACAAAGGTCTTCACATTATAGACCTTCCTCTCCAATGTCCCATCTCATGACGCTAGCCCACACCCCCTTCTCCTCAAACCTAACTGTCTTTCTCTATTCAGGCTCCTCTTTAGCCAACTGACCCATTCATTCTCCTTGGCCCATGACTTACACATATCCCAACCTCATGCCATTATTTTTATATACTAAGTAAATGTCTAGGTAGAATTCCATAGCTAGCTTTTCCCACTGACGATTCTCCCTCATCACTAGCTTGCAAGTCTACCCCTGAGTAGAGATGTAGCTCTGCTGACACACACCCCAAGTCCCCAGCCCTAAACCTTTTCCTTTACCAGCATGTCATAGGGAGTCCATGTGCGAGCTGAGTAAAAGTTCTGGTGCCATGGTGTCAGAGACCAGGAGTCTAGGCAACTTCCTTGACTAGAGTGTGCTCTCTAGTCTACCTGGTTCTACATCTTTCCCCTTCACCATAAGAAGTTGAGGTTTCTTGACTGAGTGAATCTATTAGACCAAGCTCCCCATGGGCAGTCCAGGTGCATGGTGACAAAATGGCTGGTGGCCAGGCTTTCTACCCCATGTAAGAACACCCCATGCATAGGCTTCTGTTGAAAATGCATGTGAGGAACTCTGCTGCCTCTAGACCCTTCCACAGATCATGGTCATGCGACCCTTTTTCCAGCATCACTATAATATCCATTAAAATACACTCACTTCTCAGAGCCTTTCAACTCTCCTCTCCACTTTCTGCAAGCAATTCTGCCATCTCTCCTCCCATGAGGCAGTTCTCCTTCTCAGTTTATTCATTAAATATTGAGTCTTAAACTTGTTCCAGGAACTTTGTAAGGTGTTAAGAAGAACAAAGGAAAAAAGAAAAAGACAGGAAAAGAAAAAAAAGAAAACCAGGATTCTATCCCCATTGCCACAGGGCATTGTATTGGTCACTTTTGTATTGCGGTGATAAAACACCATGACCAAGACCACTCATAGAAGAAAGAGTTTACCTGGTGTCTTAGTTAGGGTTTCTATTGAAGTGATGAAACACCATTACCAAAAAGCAAGTTGGGGAGGAAGAGGGTTTATCCTTTCCATATCACTGTTCATCCCCAAAGGAAGTCAGGACAGGAACTCAAACAGGGAGTCTGGAGGTGATACAGAAGCCATGGGGGGTTGCTGCTTACTGGCTTGTTCCTCATGGCTTGCTCAGCCTGATTTCTTATAGAGCCCAGGACCACCAGCACATCTACAACTGGATCTTACATTTTAAAAAATGCACATCTACAACTGGATCTTACAGAGGCATTTTCTTAACTCAGGTGACTTTAGCTAATGTTGAGTTGACATAAAACCATCCAGCATTCTTGGGCTCACAGTCCCAGGAAATAAGAGTCATTATGACAGAGAGAAAGTCATCAGGCAGCAAACCTGAAAACAGGAATATCAGAGTGTTCACAGTTTGAGCCACATGCATGAAGCTGGGGTAGCCAACACAAAATGACCTGAGTCTTTAAACTCCCAAAGCCAACCCTCCTCCCCCATCTACTTCTTCCAGCAAAGCCATACTTCCTAAGCCTTCCCAAACAGCTCCACCAACTGGGGACCAAATATCCAAGTGGCAGAGCCTATGGTGAATGTCCTCATTCAAACCACCACAGGCTCACAGTCCAGCTTAGCTGAGGTGGAAGAGGCATTTGTGGTATTGTGTGCAGAGCACAGCATGCAAAAAGAGCAGATGGATAATGGGGAATCAAAGAAGGTATGCAGATTTCAGCTGACCTGAGACCCCACCGCAGCTGAGCTTTCTGGCAGCTCATTGGCTGCTATCTTGAAAGAATCTCACCAAGACACTCAGCATGGTGGCTCTCCTGCTGTGACATCAGACGGGTGACAAGGTAGAATATGGTTTCATCCAGTTTCATATATGAACATAATATTATCCCCCCTTTCTGGGTTGTTCAAAAGTAGTAATGGTCTTTTCCTTTTCACATTGCTATGAAGCTCAGAAAGGCAGCCGCTAAAACCAATCCTAGTCACAGTCAAAACCTAGGAACCGAAATGGAAGGCTAGAGTGAACGATTAAAGGTGCCTACCAGCCAAGCTTGATCTCAGACACACGTATGGTAGAAGGACTGGATCAGCCCCAGAGTCTTGGTCTCTGACTTCCACACGTACACTAGGGCACAGGTGCTTATACACACATGCACACACACAAAATAAGGGAAGTGGAGTGGGGAAAGAAGAAAGACAAAAAGGATTTTTTTTTTTAAGCGGAACCGGGCCCAAGGTAGGGCCCGTGTGACAGCATAGTCAGACGAGCAAGAAGCCCCGCCCCCTGGAACAGTAACAATTATTTCCACCTCGTGAGCACTGAGCACCACCCCCACCACGCACCTGGCTCCTTCTCATTAATTTACCTGTGACATGTTGCCACACTTAATTGCATTTGGCAATTAGTAACATCTCAACACCTCTTTTAATGGAACAATTAAGAGTGTGCACCTCCTGGTTGCAAAAATATATAGAAGCTGATTTTTCAGAAGAAGAAGAAAAAAAGATCAAACATCATAAACATAAACCCCCAGCGGTAACTTGGGTACAGACAACTTGGAGGGAAGCCGTTGTCTTCTTTCATTTTGCAAGAATTATGTGCACGCAGGCATATATTTCCCCCCTCTTGTTTGTTTGTTGCTTGGTTTCCCTGAATGAGCATCTCTCCAGCAGACAGCTTGGGTTGTCTGCAGAGCCACGTGGTATTAATTACAAGGAAGAATGGATGCTAAGCAGTTGCTGTTACTCATTTCTCACTCGCGTGGTTGCATTGATTGCTTGGGAAAGCAGATGCCCCAGAGGCAGCTCTCACAGAAAGCCCCGGGGAAAGCTGCAAAGGAGCCTCCCAGCCTTTGTCCTGGTTCCCGCTCTTCCCCAGCAATAGATCAGTGGGGAAGCGTGGACACCCCATTCCCTGGGGGACCCTAAAGAAAACTTAAATCACTGCTATTTTTATTTTCCTCCCCTCCCCTGTTAGCAACTGAGAAAAATCACACTGTTCCATTATTACAAAATTTACCTTACAGCAATAGCTTGCAAGTCTTGGGGCTCAGGGATAATTCAACAGTGCTACTGTAGATAAGACTGCACAGGATATGCTCATAGTCCCATCTATTAAGAGCCATGAGGGGCACAGGATAAAATGGGCTATTGAAAGGGGTTGATCCACTTCATTTTCCAGAGCAATCACTTAGCGTACGTACCAGAGGGCAGAGTCAAGAAGGTGGTCTGTATGAAAACACACCGTGAGAGTGTGGGGGACGGCTAAGTAGGTAAAGTGCCTGCTGCACATGTGTGGGGACCCGAATTCAGATCTCCAGCATGAACTTAAAAGCCCTGATAAGTACTGTGGAGGTAGAGACGGGAGGATACCATATGAATGGACAACATGACCACTCCGAGGTATGGTTGAGGGGAGTGTTAATTGTAGAAGAGGTATCTAGAGAAGCCCAAAGTAGAGAAAGCAACCGACTGAACATGAACAACAGACTGGACTGGGCCATGAAGTGGGGAGCAGGGGGAAGAAGACAGGCAAAGGAGACCAAGAGAGAGGGGGCCGAGAGAACACATAGCCAAAACATCAGGGTTATAAGGAATGAAAAGCTGGGGGAGGGAAGCCCATGATTAGGAGAAGTTTAGGGTAGGGGTCAAGGTGAGAAGAGCTAAGAGACAGGATACCAGCGTGGACTCTGTAACAGGTACCTGGGATACAGGGAGAGCTTGGAAGCCTGGATGCACTTTGGTGTGCTAATAGCACCACAGATAGCCATTCCTCCCAATTGGACCTGACTGATAGCCTGGAGGTCTCTGGCCAGCGAGTCTAGACAAACAATGAGATCCAGGTGCAGTGAGAGACCCTGTCTCAGAAATTAATTAGTAATTTGATTTCACCTGACATCCACCTCTGGCCTCCACATATCCACATCCTGCTGACTGGGTTTATGCTGCTGCCCTGTATTATCAGACCATGGATAGATAGATCCCACAGTGCCTGTGCTCTGGACAGCCGACTGCTGTACTGAGACCAGAGGAACAGGAGACCCCACCTTTCCACTCACTGCCTCAGACCCCCTGCCCCTTGCTGTTGCCCACCATGCCTGCTGTCTGTGTTTGTCCCCAACCCACCATCCTTCAACACATAGCTCACACATGTGTTCTAGACAAAGGTCCTTTCCTTATCCGTTCCATCTTCCAGTTAGAACCCCTGCTTAGGCACAGGTAGAGTGTAACTGTGAGTCATTCTGAAGTAATTCCTTCATGCAGGTACAAGGTATGTTTGTTTGAACAACAATATCTGTAACTATTGGGGATCTGGTAATAAATATTTCTCGAATTCAATTTTATTGAATTTTCTGACAGTGAGTCTAATTTTAAAATTCTGTTGGTTTGATCAGCAAACTGTCTTTTTCACAGCCCCACAACGTCTGTCTGCCACAGAGTAGCTCAGGACAACTGTGGGAGCTGCTGTATAATTTCAGCTTTAGCCTTCGTGTCCCTCGATCACCGGAGACTGGCACATCATCCACCCCGAGTGGCTGGCTGTTTATCACCTGCGTTGTCACAGTGTCCCCCGAGGAACAGATACAATCAGAAGAGCAATAATCGCATCCTGTGAGCTGGGATGAATAGCCTCATCTTCCAGGCCACAGGGTCAGGCATCTTCTAACACCCACCCCGGGTTTGTGGCAATCCTTTTCTCACAGTGACACTTCTTCCTTGTCCTTTGCTCTCCACACTGCAGCCTGCATCTGAGAGGACCTGATTGGACTCTCTCAGCAGAGAACCTGCTGATTCAGGTGAGAAGGGAAGTCGCCAGCCCCCAGAGAGCATCAGTTATCTCTTGCATGTTGCGTCCTCACGGCTACCCTGTCCTCAGCATGCACACGCACGTGTGCGCGTACACACACACCAAAGGGCTGACTGAACACGGTAATGCCACTTTCTCACTAATTGTATTACCCTTGCTGGTTATTATTAAGGTCTCGCTTCCAGGACATGAAGAAAGCCAACCACATAATGATCCAAGAAACAAATGGAGCGTATCGCCGCAGTGACCGTGCAATGATAATGAGTTACATAAATCAAAAGTTCAGTAGCTCACCTCTCAGACTGAGCCGTGAAGAGGGATTTTCAGTCGCTCTAATTGTTTGGTGATAGATTTTTAAAGAATAATTCCCATGTGTCGATGTCCCGGAGCTAGAGATGGGTTCCCCAAAGACAGCTGCCAGATGTTGTGCAAAGAACACGGTGGGGGCGTGTTAAGAGAGCCTGGAGCTGGTTTCAGCATGGCCACCTTGAGCTTCCTTCCCTGGGAGAGGCCTCCATATCAGGAAGGGAAACTTCCTCTCAGACTCTTGCTATCTGTAGCCCTTAGATAAGATGAAATGGGGCTCTTTTGCCTTCTGCTCTGCAAGAGAGGTGAACTACAGGCTTAATCAGCCAGCCAGCCCCTTGCCCACTCCTGGGACTTCCTTGCTCTACATCAAAGGACACAGGACACGTTATGCATGGTCATCACAGGTCCTAAGCCAGCCTAAGGCCTGAGATAACCCTCATGTCACTGGATGATGTCATACACAGTAATTTTCAGTTTACAACACAAACATTTGACCCTTTTTGTTTTGTTGACTTGTGGATTAATATTTTCAAAGTTGCTATCATAAGTTGTTATTTTTGGAAACCATGAAGTTAATAGTTCATCTGATTACAATTTCTTAATTAAATAAGCTCAAGGGTAGGAATATCCCTGGTATCATCCTCAGTCCTGGGCAAGAGAAGATGTGGTGGGATTGGCAGACAAAAACTGGGAGCCTGGACATAGTACTTCCTGGAGAGGTAGCAAACAGATTTTGTATGCATGTCTGTCCACTTGTGTGCATGTTTGTGTAAGGGTGTACATACACATGTGTGTCTAGATATACATTCATTTATGTGCATGTCTTTACGCATTTAAGTGTGTTTGTGCAAAATAAAACATTCAAGTCTCCTGGTCTAAGTCTCTGGATGAAGTCGTAGAAACATTTACGAAAAGAAGAACGGAAATGACCGAACTTCATCCTTTTCCCCAGACCAATGGTGTCCCCTTGCGTCTTCAAGCACAGATCACTCCATTTCAACCACAGGGAGGAAACAATAACTCCAATCTTCACACAGAAAGAGATCGGCCAAGCATGAAGCAAGTTGGCACTGAATTCCTTCAAAATGAGCAGATAAACAAACAAACGGGAGCTCAGAAGGAGGAGACAGTTTGTGCATAAAACAATGTTTTATTAAGTTGCTATTAAATTTCAATTGAACAGTGCTCGGGATACATAGGCAGGGACATATTCCTGAAACTAATTGGTTTTCCACATCTGCCTTGCTTCCTAATTGGACTAATTACTGCACCGTAGGATCATGTTTGCCATACTACAGAAAGCAAGAAACCTTGATTTACAGCAAGGGGAGCAGCAATTAGAAGGAATTAATTCATAAAGCAACACCTAAATAAATCATATTATGAAAAGACAGCAATGTAATTATTGTGACTGGTGGATCCCTAGTGGAGGAACATCAAACTGAACCTCAAACCATGCTGCTGAATTCTCCCCGTCACCACACGGCTCTGTTTCATGGAGCATGTACTACCTATGCTGAAGGCCTAATTGAGGTGCTGCGTCAGAAACAATACGGACCAACACTCCTCTCCAGTGGCGTGGGAAAAAATAACAAGTTTTCACTACCTCTTATTTGTTCTTTATCAGAATTCAATGAGCTCAGCACAACGTGGGGAATGTTTGATGACTACAGCCTCAAAATAAGACCTTTGCAAACCTAAGTGTCATTACGAATCTCCTCTTGACATCTGGTGGCATTTAGGGAGGTGTAGCTAAGAGAGCTTATTAGTGAGAAACACATGCTAAACGTCAGTGTTTCAATAATTCATCTCCTATTGCTGTGTGGTGACAGAAGCCCTGGTGGCTGTCAGGGTTTTCTGAAGATTCCATGGTGTGCACTGTAAAAACCTCCTTTACCTCAAGCTCCTGTAACCCCAGTGCATGCAGCACACGCCTGTGATCCAAGTACATGTAGTACCTACCTGTAACCCCAGTGCATGCAGCACACGCCTGTGATCCAAGTACATGCAGTACACACCTGTAACCCCAGTGCATGCAGCACACGCCTGTGATCCAAGTACATGCAGTACACACCTGTAACCCCAGTGCATGCAGCACACGCCTGTGATCCAAGTACATGCAGTACACACCTGTAACCCCAGTGCATGCAGCACACGCC
>PVIU01016010.1:0-46344 GCA_004026605.1 Ondatra zibethicus
GGGCTAAAATTATACAATGGAAGAATGAAAGCATCTTCAACAAATGGTGCTGGCATAACTGGATGTCAACGTGTAGGAGAATGAAATTAGACCCTTATCTGTCACCCTGCACAAAACTCAAGTCCAAATGGATTAAAGACCTCAACATAAATCTAACCACACTGAACCTGATAGAAGAAAAAGTTGGAAGTAGCCTGCATCACGTGGGCACTGGTGACCAGTTCTTATGTAAAACCCCAAGGGCACAGACAATAAGAGCAACAATGAATAAATGGGACCTCCTGAAACTGAGAAGCTTCTGTAAAGCAAAAGACACAGTCATTAAGACAAAAAGGCAACCTACTGAATGGGAGAAGATCTTCAGAATTCATATTTTTCAAAACAGTTTTTCTAGCTATTCTAATAAGAAATGATGAATTTTGTAGATACAGAAAAGGACTATGTAATGTTAGAACTGATACAAGTGAGTTCCAAAGGATAAAGGTAAGTATGAAACTTAGTCTGAAACTTGTGGAAACCCACTCTCATTTCTCATGTGTGTATTAGGTGTGTGTGTGTGTGTGTGTGTTTGTGTGTGTGTGTGTGTGTGTGTGTTTGTATATGACTAGAATGCAATTAAGATTTGGATCCACCTGATCAATATGCACTTCCTCTAATTAATTTTTTTCTCAGCTTCAGCTGTTTATTCCCTAGGACTATTTAAGTGTTTGTTGCCATTTAAGGTTTTGCTTAAATGAATTATTAGATGAGGTGTTGTCCCAAGAGCAGGTCATAGACTGGAAATTCTCCTAACAATCTAATGAGAAAGGAACAACAGTAGCAGGGAGATATTAGATAATAGCAAAAAACTCTTGAATTAAATCAGCTAGTGTATGTTGAGAATATATTGACTTCAGAATGGAAACCAGGAGATGTTCTACATTGGGGAAAGGGTTTTGCTCTTGCTTCCACGGGAAAAGAAAAGCTTTGGATATAATCAAAATTAATAAAGATCCAGTTTGAAAAAGAAAAACTTCTTGAGACAGAGAAATGACAGCTCATCCACAGAAGTGACAATCATACAGGTGGTAAGGAAACATAAGGGTTGGGGCCTAAAGGAAAAAAAGATAGCTATCTTGAAAGAATCACCAAGCAAAGAGAAATCTGAGTTATGGTGCCATATCATCTAGAGGGTTAAATTTTATTACTTGAACACATACACTCAAAGATTTTACTTTTCCCCATAAATATTTTTTGTCTCTATTCTACCTTTCATTGAATATATGTCTATATGAATAACATTTAAGTTTTCCACAATGAACAATAAATTTTCATACAGCAATATTTGAAGGTTCCAGAAAGAAGATGGGGCCCCACAACAATGATCCCACCTGGCTGATATGATGTCATGATGCTGATAGCACTACTTTAAGATTGATTTTGGGTACCACCTGCTCAAAATGATTCCAACTTGGTTAGCTTTAACAGTGCACCTTCTTACAACCTTCTTTCCAGAACTTCAAAAAGGACTTTAGAAAAACCCTAACAACTACTACAGAGACTATTTGTAATTACACCAGACAACAATCTTGAAATTTAACCATCATTTTAGTTTTACAGGATACCATAGAAAGAACATTGCCCCTATGACAGCAGGCCATAATTCTAGAAGACAATGTCTCCTCTCCCAACAAAGTTTTTCCTGAGGATAGGGACATCAATTAGGGGTTGATTATAAATGTATAGGGTTGGTGTTTGGTGGTCTGGGAGAATTGGCTGTATCCCATCAATCATGTTTTAAATAAATGCTGATTGGCCAGGCAGAAAGTATAGGTGGGACAACCAGACAGGAAGTAAAGGTGGGGCAAGAAGAACAGGAGAATTCTGGGAAGAAGGAAGCTTTTTCCACAGTCCTGCCTAGACCATGGAAGAAGCAGGATGTGACCTGCCCGGCTGAAAAGGGTACTGAGCCATGTGGCTAACATAGATAAGAATAATGGGTTAATGTAAGCTACAAGAGCTAATAAGAAGCCTGAGCTATAGGCCAATCAGTTTAAAACCTAATATATACTCTCTGTGTGATTTCCTTTGGGACTTGCCGACTGTGGGAACTGGGTAGGACAGAAACCCCAAAAAGCTGGCCCTCATGTTACAGTTTGAGGTGAAAATTTTGTAATCTCAGGGATCTTCTTTGGGGAAAAAAATTAAAAGGGGATATAAATATGATAAGATAGAAAGGTAGGTTATTGAATCTACTTTTTAAAAGCAACTATTAGTTTTACATTGGTTTTACTTTTGTATATTGTATGCAAATTTTGTATATTGATACAAATTTGAGACTAATTTTTTAAAAGATATTGTGTTTATATTTTTAATCTTGTTCAAGGTATTGTCCCTATACAGCTCATTTAACATTGTACTGCAAATTTCTAGTTCTTGAAAATTATTAGTAGTAACTGTTTAGGATAATAAAGAAATATAGGTTAGTAGTTAATCATCTAGCACAAATGAGCATGTAGTCATATTATGTATGTTTTCAAGGTCAAACAAAAATATAATTTAGATAGACAGGTCATTTTTAAACACTTCAGAGATCTACATAATTTGTATTTCAGATGTTTTAATAACCTAGGTTCTTCTTTTTTATAATAATGAGACATGTCTTCTCCTGGCAGTACCAATCTACTTCAGAGAAGATAATGTCATGAAAGAATCTCTACTTGGGAGTTTACTTTCTTTGTGGCAAAAGTAAGCCACTGGGCAAGAAAATGCCCCTGCCTTGACTGCTGACATTATGCTGTCCTAATTAGACAAGCAGAACACAAATATCCTGCTTCACGGAAAAGTCTGTCAAATATGCTAGGCCTGTAGGATAAACATGGATGCCCCAATGTTGCAGAGGAACTTTGGGTGACTGTCTAGGCAGCCAGCTGTTTCTGTCATCACTCACATATTTTAGAAGTCACTTGTTTGCACTTCCTACTTAGTTAATATTATTTTCTTCTCGGGTCTCTGAGAAAGCTGAAATACACACACACACACACACACACACATAGTTATAGTTATAGTTTACCAAACACACAGTCTTATTCTGAGTTTCCTGGAGTTACCATTTTCTGACTAAGGTTGAAGTAAGAGCCAGTGACTGGCTGGTTTGCTTTTTGGATGCTCAGGTTGAACCCCAATTTCTGACCCTGAGTTTTCATTTAATTGTACTTCATTTGTGACTACATATTTGTGTATCGACTCAACTTGGAAAGATCGAAGTTCTCTGTAAACTTGCAAATAAGATGTGCCAACCAATGAACCCAGTCACATTGTTTGGTGGGTGGATCTGGCAAGAAGCCATAGTAGAAAGTAATGGTGTGTAGAGCCTCACCTCATTACTTTCAAAGCAAATGATCCTGCTGAAATCATTACATCACTCTCAATTTAAAAAGAAAAGAAATGGAGGTGGTTTATTATCTTTTGTAATAGATAAGAGTATGAATTTGCTCATTGTGGGACAGTGAACTGAAGACAAGTAGATCAACTTGTCAGTTTCTGTGTCCAAGCCAGCAAAGAGACAACACATGCTTAGCTTGACTGTCAGTGTTCATATATGCTTCCTGATATCAATATTTATATCTGGATTGTGTGCTTGTCTGAATTATTTTTGCCACCTGTGAGTCTATTGCTTTCAATATTTGACTTAAAAGTGAGATGATAAAATAAAAGGGAGGTATTTTAGAGTTTTTCTATGATTCCTTCAGCATCTAATTTTTTATTTGGTTATTAGCTAGAAACAGGTAAATTATTAAGAATTTCTATATTTTGGATAAAGAACCCAGAAACACACAATAAAAAAGAATACAGTATCTATTGATGTTAGTCAAATAAGAGTGATTAACATAGATCCCTACTTATCACCCTGAGCAAAACTCAAAACCAAATGGATCAAAAACTCAACATTAAAACCAAATATACTGAATCTGATAGAACAGAAAGTGGGGAATAGCTTTGAACTCATTGGCAAAGGAAAAGACATTCTGAAGAGAATGCTATTAGTACAGGTACAAAGTAAAATTAATAAATAAAACCACATGAAACCCAAAAGCTTCTGCATAGCAAAGAACACTGCAGTTTGGATAAGTCAGCAGTGTACAGAATAGGGAAAGGCTTTTACCAATTACACATCCAACAAAGCATAGTGACCAAATATATAAAGAACTCAAGAAACTAGATATCAAGAAAATAAATAACTCATTCAATTTAAAAATGGACTGCAGATCTAAACAAAAATTCTTGAAAGAAGAAAATAATATTTCTGAGAAACACTTTTAAAAATGCTCAACAACTTTAACATCAGGGAAATGCAAATAAAAATGATACCGAGATTTCACCTTATATCCATCAAAGTGACTAAGATCAAGAATATATGTGGCTGTTCATGCTGGCAAGAATGAGGTTTAAGGGGAGCACTCATCTATTGCTGGAGGGAGCACAAACTTGTGCGGTCACTCTAAAAGTCAGTGTGGCAGATTCTCAGGAATATGGGAATCAGTTTACCTCAAAATACAGTCATACCTATTTTGGACATATTGCCAAAGGATATACTTCATCTCACCACAGAGACACTTGCTCAAACATGTTCATTGCTGTTATATTCAATAGCTAGAAACTGGAAACATCCTAGCTACCTCTCAACAGATGAATGACTAAAGAATATGTACATTTACACAATGGAATATTACTCAGCTGTTTAAAAGAATAAAATAAGAAAATTCACAGGCATATAGATGCAATTGAAAATGAATGATCCTGAGTTTGGTAACCAAGACCCAGAAAGACAAATATGGTGTGTGTTCACTTACATAAGGATATTAGCTCTAAAGTCAATGATAAGAAAGTTACAATCTAGAGAATAGCTGAGGAATATTGAGCATGGGACTAGAGAGCACAGACAGATCTCCCTAAGAAAGGGAAATAAAATTGAAAATTATTACTTGTTCGGAGATCTGAAAGAAGAGAATCCAGTGGGGTACACAGGAGGAAATTCTGCAAGATATAACTCAAATTTACAACCATTTGAGCAGCATCATTGTAGTCTCCTTGTTTCAAAATGTTATGTCAGGGCCTTGTTTTTTCATTGTTGTTTCTTTAATCTATCTTATTTTGTTTTGTTTATATAGTTTTCTCTCTTTTTACCCTACAGATCCTTTGCTTTCAGTTTACTGTTTTTATCAAATACCTGTAGTGTGAAAAAGTGGATCCCTGCATCTGTATCTGTTTCTGGTGTCTTTTCTTGGGCTCTTTTCCTTCTGTTATTGTTCCAGCTGCTGTTGTCATTGTCGTCCTATTCTGATATGTAGGTTTTTGTTTTATCTATTGTATTTTATCATTATCTACTGGAAACCTCTTTGTTTTCTAATGAGAAACAAAATGGGATGAATCTGTATGGGAAGGGAATTGGGGAGGAGTAGAGGGAAAAGAAACAGTAATCAGGTTATATTATGTGACAAAGAAAGGTATTTGCCCCCCAAAAGCAAATAAAGGCTGGAGAGATGGCTCAGTGACTAAGAGCCACTGCTGCTTTTGCAGAGGTACCATGTATGTTCCCAGCACCCACATAGAAGCTTACAACCATCTGTCACTTCACTTCCCAGGTCCTTTGGACTCCATTGGCACAAGGTACACATATATGGCAGATGAAAACTAATATTCATACACCTAAAATTATTTTTAAAGGAATTAAAATAACTCTTCTCAGAGAATAGGATGATATCTGAAGGTACTGGTTCATGCTTCTGAGTTTAATTTGTAGTTCCCAATATTTGTTGCTAGTGAACATTATAGTACAGTGAAAAACTAATAAACACACACACACACACACACACACACACACACACACATATATATATATATATATATATAGAAAGAGAGAGAGGGAGAGAAGGAGGAAGAGAGAGAAATAATCTCTTTTCTACTGCTAATATGACAGTGTCACAGACTGGGTTTATATCAAGAAGTTTTTGTTTTGACTCATGATCTGGTGAATGGAAACTGCTGTACCTGATGACAGCCGCACTGGCAGAGTATGTCATGTCACAGATGCCATAACATTAGACAGGAGATCTGTGCTTTCTCTCCCTTCCTCTAAAGTTAGTGAGTCAATCATTGGGCTATATTCCTATGGCCTGTAAACCCAACCATTTCCCAGTAATGCCATATCCAATATTACAGCTTTGCTAAAACTGTTATTCTCTTAATATCTCACCATGTGTATTGAATTTCAGCATGAGATTGAGAAACAAACCATATTGAAACACTGTAAGGGTTGTAGGTTTTCTTACATGGAATATAGAATATGACAAAAGAATTTAACTGTGCTATATAAGTAGAGAATAACCTCAGTAGAAAGGTGGAGTGAGGAAGGTGTCTGTGGTAACTTTAGTAATGGATGGAGTCTGTAATATTAAAGACAAATGACACCAGCATTTATTGCATTCTAGTCAATATGCTTACTATATGGAGAAAGAGGTTAAAATTTGCACACACTATTGCATAAACACTAGAGTTGAAAAACAAAAGAAACAGGTGGAAGGAAGATGATAATAGCAGGTTTCCCATTGGTGGAGTGTATTATTAACATCACATTGAGCTAGACTGAAGAGATCTATGTAATAATGGATTTGAGTTCAGATAACATTGCAAATTCCTGTTTGGTTTAAAATAAATAAGGTGGTTAAGGACAGCATATCTGCAGATATATGTATGTACCTATATTAGTATACATGCCTATTATTTCTTCTCTGTTGACTGAGACAGTCCGGAAACAATAAAACACCAAAAGAAATGCAAATGCCTAGCACCTAGAATGTTGCCTCTAATATTCTCCAACAAAAGGTGAGAATCCTCAGATAAATATTAGACTTTAGAACTTAGGTAGCAAATAAAAGTCAGTTTGGAGCATTTCATCGTGCCAAGAAATAATGAAGTGCCCTTTAAAAGAACAAACCATAATAAAACTGCAGTAATGGACTGTGTCAAAGGTGCATAAGCACCAACCAAAACAGCTCCAAAGATGAAAGTTAGAGAAATGTGAACAACAAAGGGTTTGATTATAACAGAATGTACATAAGAAATAACTAGACATCCATGATGATATAAAAAATTGAATGTATAAAAACCTAGTTTCCATATAGGAGAATTACAGATAATTTATTTCAAAGTGTGGTATTCTTGAACTGTGGACTGCACAGAGTGACTTCATGCCAAAAACTTTCACATGGGAAGCAGGGAGAAGGGATGCAGATTTAGAGTAGAGACAACCAACAAATATCTCCTTTCCAGGCAGGAGGCAGGATCTGTGAAATACTGTGCTGATGTGTACCCATAGAGACTATGACATACTTCAACCTTACCCCTGGAGTTTCATTTCTAAAACTCCATGAATCCAGCCTAATGAGGTGAGATTCATTCGGCAGAGTTCAGCTCAGGAACAGTCTTATAAAATCTGACTCACACTTCTCAAAATTCTAGATGTCATCAGAACCAGAGTGAGATCAGCAAGGTGAGGGATCACTGTCTCCTAAAGAAATTCAGGCAACGTGTCAAAAGCAGGTATATTTTGAAAGTTTTTGTGTGTGTTCTTTTTGCTTAGCAAACACTGTACCTCAGAGATTCATCTTTAGACCTCGCAAAACTATGAAAAGCTGGTTTGCTGGGCACAAATAACTGGAAAACCCTTTCACAGAGATGTCTGTAGGACACAGTTTGTGTACTGACAAAGTAAGCTGTAAATTCTCTACTACTCTTGGTTTTTGTTGTTGTTTTCTTGGTTTGGTTTTATTTTTATTTTGTTTAGTTTTAGTATTTTTTTGTTTGTTTGTTTGTTTTTCCATTTTTGTTGTTTTTCTATTTGTTGGGGGTTTTGTTTGTTGTTTTTGGAACATAGGTTCCCTTCCTGTCTGATCTTCTGAGACAGAGCCAGACCACGCGTGTATGTTAGAACTAATGAACAATGGTAGAACTTGGACCAAAGAGTAGATGGATCTTGGTGATGTCTTGGCATTATGGTTAGCAGAGGAGACACAGCAAGGTGACAAGCCAAGAGCAGCAAGCCAGAGGGAGTACGCTGAACAGATCTTTGCAGTTTAGTCTCTAGCCAAATTTCCCATGCAGCCTGGTACTTTCAATTACTCTTTCCTGGAATGGTAGAATACCAGGGGCTAGCAGTTAACCATAGATGGTTCTTTCCAAGCCCAGGTGCTGATCAGTGACTTGGTGTTCTGCTTAGACACTTGTCTAGACAGCAAAACAAGCCCAAGTCCTGTCGTGCCAACCTTGTAACAACATAAACAATCTCTAGTCTTGGCATCTGGTACGAAGCTCTGTTTAACAAGAGACCTCACATAACAGTACACCACAGCCACAGAGCTACAGCTTTCCTCCATCAGAGACAAGTGCAGGGCTGACAATAAAATCTGGCTTGATAGATAGAAGTCTCCAGACATCTGTTCCAGCCAGGGGTCTCCCAATACCTAAAAGAACAGCTATTTAACTCCAGAGAACAGCATCAGCAGAGAAGTTGACATATCTATCTGTCTAGGATTCCTAGAAGCTGGCTTATCACAAGCCTGAATATAATAAATAGCAGAGATATGTTACAGTTAAGGATCACATACAAAGGTAAATAAGGTGAAAATTCTTAAATGTGTAGCTATCAATATGAAGACACAAGTGCTATCCCCACCATCCAGAAAGGCAATTGAGAGAGAGAGGCAGAGAGAGAGAGAGACAAACAGAGACAGAGAAAAGCATATGGGATTATGATAGCTTCCAAAGAATGAATCTCCAATTATTGACAGAAAGGGAAAGTAAATATAAGAAGCAGAATATGACAGAGTTCAGAAATCATTTTGAATTCAAGGAGTTGCAAGAAAATGTGAATAGAAGTGAAAATGCAATTTGTAAACTAAATTATGGACACAACAAAACATTGTCAAGGAAATAGAATTAATTAAAATAGAAATAGCCAGAAAATGGGGTATGTAAAATTATCAAGAACAAAAATAAAGCCAAATTTAAATGAATAAAGATAGCCTGTGGAAACAATTCGACGCTGCTACAGTTCTAATATGTGTAACAAGAGGGCCTGTTGGTTTCTGTCCTCCCATCAGGTCCCACAGTCATTAGGTCCCAAAGAAATTCACACAGAGAGTCTATGCTAGGTTATAAACTGATTAGCACATTAACTCAGGCTAATTATTAGTTCTTATAAGTTATATTAACCCATTATTCTTATCTATGTTAGCCACTTGGCTCTGTACCTTTTTCAGCGGGGCAGGTCACATCCTGCTTCTTTGGTGGTCTGGGCAGGAGTCCCAAGAAATCTTCCTGCTTCCCAGAATTCTCCTATTCTCCTTGCTCCACGTGTACTTCCTGTCTGGTTGTCCCACCTATACATCCTGGCTAATGGCCAATCAGTATTTATTTAAATCATGATTGACAGAATACAGACAATTCTCCCACACCAAATATGAAATAACTCAGCGTTTAAGCACCTATCTGAACTCTGAGATGCTTTGAGAATTGTTGCCTGGATGGTGAAGGAATATCAGGGAGCCTTTCAGGGCTGTGATCTGGTTATGCCTCTGGCTCTGCTCCCTGGTTTCTAATCAGGAGTCATATATAGCTATCTACTTACACTGCCAATGGACACAGACCAAGCTGTTCTCACCCCTAAACCTTTTTGTCCATAGTAACCTCGATTTCCCTTCAAACCATGGGCTCAAATGAATGAATCAGTCTGTCCTCCTGTCAACAATGAGAAAGGTAAATACTCCAGTCATCTAGCCAGCCAATTTTGTGTAAGAAGTGTTTTAAAAAAGAGAAAGACAGACCTAGAAAACATACTTGAAACAAAAATTACTAGCATCCTTCACATGCCAATCTAGGAAAGATGACAACAGACAAGTACAGAAGGTTCAGAGACCACTAAAGAAATTGAGCTTGAAATGGAACTCACTGTGATACAACATGATGAATGTCAAAGACAATAAAAGAATGGGAAAGTGTGAAGATACAAAACGTAGATACATTGACTCCAAAACACGGCCTTCAGGGGATTTCTCAGTGGACAAGAGTGAGTAGAATGTAAGTTCAGAGAAAAAAAAATCCTCCGGTCAAAAGTAATTAACTCAGTAACATCCTTCAGTAATGAGGGAGAAGTCAACCTTTGAGACAAGAAAGAACATAGGTCTTATTTTCTTTTGTTGTACTAAGTAAAACAAAACTACTGGGTACAATTAAGCCATATCAATTAATAAGAATGATGAGAAAAAAATATATATATTTCACTAACCACATCATTAAAAACTGGTGGAAAATATGTACAGTGTATAACAGTTCTGTAAGTGACTAAAGGTCACCTCTGTGAGAAGAAAAATATTTTGGTGTCCTGATCATGGTGGTGCATATATGTAATCTCACCATCACCTGAAAAAATGGAAGCAGGGGCATATGTTCAAGGTCAGACTTGGATAAATAGGGAATCCAAGGCCAGCAAGATCTTGTCTAAAATAAAATCAGTCACTAATACATCAACAAAAGATAGCAAGGACTAGATAGGTGACTCAATGGAGGAGGTTCCTCTCTACCATGTGTAAGCCCATTTCATCAACCCTGACTGCCTAGCATGTGTAAGACCTTGGTTTTAACCCCCTCCCCAGAGGATACCCCTCATACATCAAGTACCTTTCAAGAAAATGTCCCTTAGACATGCCCATAAGTCATTCTGATGGAAGTAATGCTCCAACTGAGGTCCCTCTTCCCAGGTGACTCTCATCTGTGTCAAGTTTACAGAAACCAACCAGCACAGGAGTGCTTTTACATTGTTAAGGGAACCATAAGTCAATAAACCTAGTGTATAAAACAGTGCCATGGTGGCTCACACATTCAAATATAGAACTATGTGCTCCAGACATTCCCACTTCTGGTTACATATCCAAAGAAAATGAAATTAGTATGCCAAAGAGACATGGAAAGCATATGGAATAGATGTATCTTGAGGACAATGTGTGGAGTCAAAGAAACTACACTCAGACAAATGGCACACGCTTTTGCTTACTCAAGAAACAGAATTGTTTGATCAAAACCATAGCCAGGAGAATGATGATAATTGGGGCTGGGTAGGTATACCATGCAGTCAAAGGGCACATTGTTTTTAGATCATAGTAGATTTGTGATCTTTTGTATGGACAGTGACAATAAATAGTAATGTGGGCTTGTGAGCTACTGTGTAAAAAGTGACAATAACCAGTAATATATGTCCCTATGGAAAAATAACTAAAGCAATACATTTCAAACATCTCAATAAATATATCTGCATAATGAAAAGAATAGGAAACCATGTAATATCTCACTAGAAAAAGACATCTAAAAATCCAAGAAACCAGGATAAAGGAACACTCTTCAAAACCATTATAACTGTATATGGCAAGCACAGAGATGATACCACACTGGGTCGGAAAGGATGGAAGTGGTTGATTATAAGATCTATGAATGTCCTCTTTCTGCACTTCGTTCCCCAACCGCAGGGTGCTCAAGCCACTTATATAAGATGGCACAGTGGACCAAGGATGGCATAGAAGGGAAAGGCACATCCTAACAAGCCCTGAGTTTGGTCTGTAAATCTCACATGGTGGAAGAAAGAAATAGACTTCTTCAAATTGTTCTCTGATCTCCACACACATACCATGGCACTTGTACACATATGTATGCAAATACACAAATAATAAATTTAAATATAACAAATTTAATTTAAATGTCACAGTATTTGCATATAACCTGGACACACCCTTCAGAACACATTTAATCCTTTCTCAATAATTTCTAAGACCTAATATTAAATACTTTTAAATATCATTTAGAAAACAATTTTAAGAAAAAGGCTTTTGTGTTATGTATAGATGAAATTTTATTCAAGCACTTTCTACCATTGGCTGTATGTCTTTATAGAAATTGAGCATATACTATGGGCTTACTAAATGTGCCTATATATGTATAAACATGTATATATAAGTGTGCATGTAAGTGATTCCATCCAGACAATTAAACCATGCTTATTATCCTACAAAATAGCTATTTCTTAGTCTGTTTGTCAAAGTTCTTTGTAATGTTTTCAGATAGATGTGCACCATTTAAAATATTTCTCATATTTGTTTTTCCTTTGAAGAAAACTACATTTTTGTTCCAAAAATATGAATTAAACTCAAATTGCTTATCATTCAAACTTAAATAATCCGTAAAGATAAATTCAGTAAGCCATTCATTAGCCTTTGTCTTCAAGTTGAAGTCTGCGGTGCAGAGAACAGAGAGTCTAAGTGCCTGCCTCTCGGAGTACATTTACTCCTGCACCTGAGCACACGCATGAACAGAATAGTAAAATGGCAAATTGCATGTTCAGATGCCAAACTGCAAGGACAGATTGCTATTTATACCTGCAATTACAACTCAAAGCACACACTACATCACAGGCTCTGCACAGATGTGAAGTCAAACTTCGCAGCTGCAGCCTGCCTTTTCTCATTTGCACCCTTCATGACACGCAATAAGGTCTCCCGCACATGATCATGACTAGAGTGATGTGAATGTTTCAGTACTATGATTGGAGACTGCGGTCTCTATGACCTGTATATAATGCATGTTTTCTGTGGAAGGCTTTTGTCATTTGAAATGTGTAAGCACTTCTGCTTATCATTTATGACAGCTTATTTTGATCAAGAGAAGAAAGGTCATCTTATTTTGAGCAGTCAGTCATTCATACAAGCATTTTTTCCTCTCTTGTGCTGTGACTGTAATTCTGCAGTGGAGCACTTGCCTAGTGGGTGCAAGGTCCTGAGTTCAAGTCCTATCACTACCAGAGAAAAAATGAGACCATGAGTCTGTAGAAATTGGACATGGTGGAAAGAGCTGTGCATGCTGATTGGAAGCATGGAAGCAGGGCCTCCTGGTCCTCAGTGGCTGAATCCGAAGCCAGTAAATGGAATCACGTGAACACAGATACTAGCAGCAGGTGTTGGAGAGTCGTTTCTTATGTATTGGGAATCATTCTTCCCAGAATCGAAGCCAACCAAAGCACAAAGCCCGTACCAAATAGAAGCAAGCAGGAAATGTTTGGAATTGGCTAATTCAGACATTTGACAAAGGACAGTATCTCAATATATAAAAATAGCTTGTGAGAGTAATATTGCATTCACAGAGGGATGTGAACTGGTTGCTTTAATTAGAAATTGAAAACTTGCAAATAAAAGTCAAACAAGGAAAATCCTCATGACACTCCTTTGCTTGTTTCTAAATACTGACATTGATTATGGTTTAGTTGTGCTGCAGGGACATTGTTTATACCACCGAGACACTCTCTGTTTAGGAAAGAATTCATTTCCCAAGCTCCTTGGAGTATCACCAGCTGCCAGATCTCTCCAAGAATTTCTTCCACCTACCTTGTTCAGTGTGAGACTGCCTCCCCTGAGGCAGGAGTGCTGAGGCCTGTCCTCTCAGCTACTCCAGGAAGTAGCTCTGAGAGGCTCTTCCAGATTGGAGTTTCCCCATTGGACTCTTTGCTAGGACTCTGCTCTCATGGATATACAAAGCCTCTACTCCTACCAGGAAATCTTTACCTTCCCCAACAAATCCTTCTTCATCTGATTTTATATAGCCCTGAAAGCATTTCGAGTCTCCAGATTAAAGATGAGCTTATATCCAAAAGACACTGGAAACCAAATATTATGATCTGAAACTTGGATCTCAGATATAGGACCTAAACTCTCATAAAGCTAGGAATGAATGAATAAAAAGGGCCATTCCATCTGCACCATTTTCAGTAGCCTGGTTGAGGGTGCCTGTGTTTCCCCATCCTCACAAATCCAGATTTTGTGCTTTGGTAGATCTCAGTTCCCAAATGGAATTCCTCAATCAGGTCACAGATGAAGTGTCAATGTGAAATTTTGAACAACAGTTGTCATTAGACACTTCAGAACCCCTGTGCCAAAGATCTGTTAGCCACTGACAGATGTATTTGACTCTTTTCAGGGAAGGTGGTAAGACTGCCCCCACAGCAGAGCATAGTGGCTTAGTGTTTATCCTAAATTTAATACTCAAAACTGATGGGCGTGGTGACAAAGGACTCACACAGAGGAGGAATGAGGAATATTGAGTCAGACTCTCTAAGAGGATAGCTAAAATGAGAAAAATCTAAGAGGAGTGTTGGAAAAGAAACGGGAGTTTGCTTTAGAGACAGGAACTATCCCTTACAACACTAAGAAGTGAAAGGTCACTATTCTGAAAGAGACTCTCTACAAAGAGGTGTAATCCATCCTTGAAACAATGGAGTCCCTTTGAAGTCAGGATGGACCACAAACTGGTATTTACTTGTAAAGAGCTATGCAAATAGACTTCTTGGTGTGTGGTCTCAGAGCATGGCAAATCACAGCATTTCTCATATTTTCTCATATCAATGTGACAATTTTAAATAGAGCTGGGATGTACTTTGCATGCCTCCTTATAAGAGCATTATCAACATTATGTAATGCTCATTGTAATCTTTTATTTTATTTGTATTCAGATAGAGTCTTCCTTTGTAAATGTGACTGAGCTGTAACTCACTTTGCAGACTAGACTGGTCTGGAACTTGTCGTAATTCTCCCATATCAACAGTCCAACTGTTAGGATTACAGGTATGGACTGTCATGTCCAGGTATCCACTGTAGTCATTTTTGATGATAAACTATGGTGGAATATTAAGTCATTATTTTGAATTGTGTACCTTAGTTAACCCTTTAAAGCTCATACTCATCCTGTCTGTCTTTAGAGACAGAGGTGAACATATTGTTCTTCTTACCGTGCTAAGATACAGAGTGGATATGTTGCAGGATGGTGCTCCTGTTCTATTACTATGTCTAATCCACAACAATGGCTCCTTGACCTGCAAGGCCAAGGCTTCTAAAAATATCAGCCAGAGATGTTGTGTGATTGTTGGTTTCAAGCTATAGTCTCACATTCCATACTTTTCCTATGTAATACTTTTATTATCCTTTTTGGCCCACCAATGTTACCATTTAACCTTGAACCCAAGAGCAAGACAGGTAACTGAGAAGGAGGCATATATGCATGTGTGTATTTAAGGGGCAAGTCTTTTTAAACAACCAATTCCCTCAAGAACTCATTTATTCTAAATTGGAAAGATCCTTTATTTTGACTGACTGGTGATGTAATGTCTAGTTAAGCAATTGTTTTTTGAGTGTTGGTGCTAGTGACTGACGCAGGTTGGTAGACCCAGGTAGCCAAAATAGCATCTACTGCCAGCAGCTGTTGTTAAATGAACCAAGAAAAAAAGAGGATTAAAATATCCTGCCACTGTGATCCCAAGATGAGAATACAAAGTGACAACATGGAAAGAGGAACAGGGAGATGGGTATTAACTAGCTTTCTATTCTTGTTACCATTCTAAAACAGGATGGTTCTGCATCTGGAAGGCAAATCCCACTGTTATTATGCATTTCCTAAACTTCATGTGATTTCTGCAGGTGTCATGCTATACCGAGTTACCACAAGGATTCTGTCCCTTTTGTTCCCTTTTCTTTTATAGGCTCCCCCAGTGACATTAGATTTTCCTCAGCAAATAAAAGATATGTGACATTTATTATTGGAAATGAATCTATGCCTGCCTTGCTTCTGGCAATTGATCTGTAACTCTAAATATTCACATTTAGTTTCAGTTTTTATTGAAACTGGTTGAGCCTTAAAAAACAACACTAGTAACTTGTATGCCAAATCTGAGAAAGATCAAATCTGGCTCAAAAGTTAATGAAGTAAATTATTAGCTAACACATGGCCCTGTCACCAGACATCTCATGGAACGTAGTGATGCCCAAAGTCCAAAGGCAGCTGGTCTGTTGTTAGCAGTCTTGGACGCAGCCCACCATGGTGACATCAGAGTCTGTGTGGAGGCTTCCAGCAATCCTGACCTCAATGGACCCGGCTGTGAAGAAAGTTTGGTTTATTCTGGAATCTAAGCTTAAATGTAAACATCACAGGGCTGGGTATGCTGCAAGCAGCCAACTCCTTTTGCTCTGGAGTTAAACTTAGCTTTATTCAAACAGAAGCTATTTTTCCCAAATGAAACAAAACATGCTTAGTGCATAGTCAGTCATTACCTGCAAGAGGACCAAACTGGGTTTGTTCATTAAGTGTCCAAACTCACCAGATGATGAAAAACCAGTAAGTCTAAAATTAATACAACTCTTATGTTTGAAAAATACAGTGTGTGTAAGGATGTGCATGCGTGTGTGCATGTGAGGGGAGGGGAGGTGTGGAGCTTAGAATGATAATAAGAAATAAGCAAGAACTGAATGACTGGTACAATATCATAAACAAACATAACTTTTGAAAAGAAAATTGAGGGGTTTATTTTAGTAATTGCCTTTTACAACAAGCCGGGTCAAAACGTTACTGAAATATTTAGATATTACAGCAATTGCCTCACTTGCCTGTCTGGATTTGCACTTCAAATAGATATTTTGAGACTTCAGCTATCTCAAAATTATCAAATAAGTGATCAGCGCAAAGGAAAATGGATTCATTTCAGGGAATTAACAAGAATTTTATAAAAACAAATAAATCAAAGAAGGAGTATGAAAGATTGAAGCAGACGGCAACTAGGTACCTTGTAGACTTCAGGAAATGTTTCCATACTTCTTTAAGTGTTAATAGTTTACAGTAAGACACAGAGAGTTTAGATATGATGACTCAGTTTCTTCATTTCTTGTCAATACCACAACCCTAAACTAAACATTATCTCTATTATTTCTAAAATAAAAATAAGTCAATAGCTAATTATATCATTACCTAACTCATTGGAAGGCAAGGCTGTTTCCAAGCACCTTAATTTTCATGTGTTCATTCATTCATTCATTCATTTACTTGATAAATATTCATGATTCCAAAAAGTAGCTCAGGCTGTGAGACAGCCACAGACAAACAGGTAAAAAGTTCAGTTTCCTAATTCTATGTGCTTATGCTGAATAGGGTAAGGTTCAAAATGAAGCAAGCAATTGTCAGTAATCTTTGAGTTTGCCACCTTTGCTTGCTCTAGATGCTTGTTGCCTGTCCCCACCTGAATCCAGCTTTAATCTTACTTTTGTGTGCTAGGATTAAAGCTAGGACTTCACACAAGCAAGGCAAGTGCTCTAACACAGAGTTACATCCTTAGCCCTCTTTGGTACTTTGAATGTTGAGATAGAGTCTCCTTCAATGGCCTAAGTTGGCCCTGACCTCACCTTGTAGCCCAGTCCGACTCTGAGCAGCTGATTATCCTCTTGTCACCGCCAAAGCAGCTGAAACTACAAGCTTGAAGAATCAGACTCTACATATTTGACATTTGCTTCAAATGCAAATGCTTGCAGACCCCCACCCCAGGCACTCCACTGAGTCCCTTCCCATGTTGATGCTCTTCTAGAGGACCAGAGTTTGGTTCTCAGCAGCAATGTTCAGTGGCTCAAAAGTATCTATAAGTCCAGCTCCCAGCAATGTGACACCCTCTTCTGGCTTCTGTGGGCACCATCACTTGAATGTATGCACAGACATAAATATAAATTAAATAAATCTTGAAAAAAATGCAACAGACCAAAGTCAATGGAATGCCACAATGGGATGTTAAAAAGGGAGTTATCTACTGTAAAGGCCTTCATTTTTTGCGTGTGTGTGTGTGTGAAATCTCACACACAAAAAAATCTAAATTTACACCTCAGGGAACTAGAACAAGAAGACCTGGTCCCACGACCAGCTAAAGGAAAGAAACAAGAATGCTCAGAGAAGAAACAAATAAAACAGGAGATTTGGTTTCATAAAAACAACAGCAAGGTTAAACCATTAGTTAAATTAAGAGTTGAACACTAAAATAAAAGTATACAAGTAAAAAAGAAATACCACTGAATGACAAAGAATTTAGAGTTTAAAGTTTACCAAAAAATGTACATATCAACAACTTTATACTTGAAGAAAAAGTAAATTCCAAAAACACATAACATCTGCTAGACCTGAATTGTGAAGAAAAAAGTCTGAGAAGAAAAGTATTATAATTAATTCAATAATAAAAAAATTCTCACTAAAAAAATACAAGGAGTTGTTTGCTTCCCTCACAATTTCTTCCAACATTAAAAAATTAAAAATCATTAAAAATCAATGTCAATACTTCTAAAATCTTTCAAAAGTTCATAAATCAGACTGGATTTCTAAACTCACACATCACTTTATTATTTAGACATCATTTGAATTCCTGTTTTTTCTTCAAATGGAATAAGTCATGTTATGAAAATGTCCATATAGCTCAAATTGATCTACAGATGCAATAGAGCCCCTACTAATACGCCAATATGATTTTTGCATAAGTACAAAATATAGTTCTAAAATTTCTATATGATATTAAAGATTATGAGCAGCCAAAGATTATTAATAAACCTGGAGACATTGGGCAATGAGATTTCTAAACATACTACATAGTTAATAATGAAACCAACAAAGTGTAAGTAAAATCAGGCCAGGAAAACACAACCCAGAAATAAATGCATCATTTTGTGGTCAATTGGTCTTTGATAGATTTGAAAAGAACACAGAGGGTAAGCTTAATCTTACCAATAATAAATACCCACATGAAGAGGAACTCTGAACCACAGACTGAAACTGCACACAGAGGACAAAGAGCAGACAAAGAGAGCAAGCCAAGAGGGACCTCAGCGGCTCCCTGAGACACAGACAGTGCCAGTACAGGGTAGAGCAAGAACAGCTCCCTAAGACACAGACAACAAAGGCAAGGGTTGGACCAAGAGGCAAAGACACTGCCAACACCAATTGAAGGAAGAGATGATAGATGCCAATGCGAAAATTCATTCAACAACTTAAAAAACAACATGATAATGCCAGAATCCAGTAGTCATACAAAAGAAAGACCTGATCATTCTTATCCAGAAGAAGCAGATGAAAATGACCTTAAAAAATAACTTCATGAAGATGATAGAGAACCTTAAAGAGGAAATAAAAAGTACCCTTAAATAAATTCATGAAAAGACAAATAAAAAATGGAAGAAATCAATAAATCTCTTAAAGAAACTCAAGAAAAAGCAAGCAAATGGGTGAAGAAAACAGTTCAAGACTTGAAAACTGAAATACAGGTAATAAAACACAAACTGAATGAATTTGGGATGTGTAAAATCTGGGTAAATGAACAGGAACAACTGATGCAAGCACAACCAACAGAACACAAGAGATGAAAGAGAGAATATTAAATGTTGAAGATACTATAGAGGAAATAGATTCATTGGTCAAAGAAAACATTAAATTCAACAAATTCTTAACACAAAACCCAGGAAATCTGGGAAACCATAAAAAGTACAAACCTAAGGATATTAGGAATAGAAGAAGGAGAAGAGCTCCAGCTCAAAGGCACAGAAAATATATTCAAAAAATCATAGAGGAAAACTTTTCAAACCTAAAGAAGGGTATGCCTATGAAGGTACAAAAAACATAGAGAACACCAAATAGATTGGACCAAAAATCAAAAGTATGTTTGCCATATAATAAGCAAAACACAAAACATACAGAATAAAGAAAGAATAATAAAAACTGCAAAAGAAAAAGGCCAAGCAACATATAAAGGCAGATGTAACAAAATTAAACCCAACTTCTCAATGGGAACCATGAAAATCAGAAGGTCCTGGATAGATGTGCTGCAGACACTAAGAGATCACAGATGCAAACCCAGACTATTATACCGAGCAAAACTCTGAATCATCATCAATGTAGAAAACAAGCTATTCCATGACAAAACCAAATTTAAACAATGCCTATTCAAAAAGCCCAGCCTTACAGAAGTACTAGAAGGAGAACTCTATCCCAAGAAAGCTAACTGCATTCAAGAAAAACACAGGCAACAGGTAATCTCACATCAGCAAACTCCAAAGAAGGAAAACACACAAATACTACAACCAAAATATAACAGGAAATAACAATCAATGGTCATCAATATCTCTTAATGACAGTGAACTCAATTCAGCTGTAAAAAGATAAAGGGCTAAAAGAATAGATACAAAAGCAGGATCCATCCTTCTGCTGTATACAAAAACCACACTCAACCTCAAAGACAGATATTACCTCAGAGTAAAGGATTGGGAAAAGTTTTTCCAATCAAATAGACCCAAGAAACAAAATAGATTTCAAACTAAAATCAATCAAAGGGATGGAGAAGGACACTTCATACTCATCACAAGAAAAATCCATTAAGATGAAATCTCAATCTTGAACATTTATGACCCAAATACAAGAGCACCCACATATGTAAAAGAAATATTACTAAAGATTAAATTGTACATCAAACCCCACACACTAATAATAGAAGATTTCAACATCCTACTTTCCCCAATGGACAAGTCAATCAGACATAAACTTAACAGAGAAATAAAAGAACTAACAGATATCATGACTCAAATGGACTTAACAGACATATACAGAACATTCCACCCAAACACGAAAGAATATACCTTCTTCTCAGTACCTCATGGAACCTTGTCTAAAAATGACCACATCCTCGGTAAGAAAGCAAATTTCACAAGATACAAAATAATTGGTATAATCTTCTGTATCTTATCTGGTCACCATGGTTTAAAGTTAGAGTTCAACAACAGCGCTAATTGCAGAAAACATACAAATTCATGGAAATTGGATAGTACGCAATTGAATCATCCCTGGGTCAAGGAAAAAATAAAGAAAGAAATTAAAGACTTCCTAGAATTCAATAAAAAGGAAGGGACGGTGTGCCCAAGTCTACGGGACAATATCAAAGCCGTGCTAAGAGGAAAGTTCATAGCTTTAAGTGCCTACATAAAGAACACGGAGAAATTTCACACAAGTGACTTAACAGCACATCTAAAAGCTCTAAATTAACAAGAATCAAACTCACCCAGGAAGAGTAGATGCCAAGAAATAATCAAATTGAAGGCTGAAATCAATAAAATAGAAACAAAGAAAACAATACAAAGAATTAATGAGACAAAGATTTGGTTCTTTGAGAAAATTAACAAAATAGACAAACCCCTATCCAAACTAAACAAAAGGAAGAAAGGGAATATGCAAATCAACAAAATCAGTGATGAAAAGGGGACCATAAAAACAGACACAAAGGAAATCCAAAGAATCATCAGATCATACTTCAAAACCTGTCCTCCACAAAATTGGAAAATGTAAAAGAAATAAACAATTTTCTGGATTGGTCACATATACCAAGATTAAATCAAGACCTGGTGAACAATTTAAATAGAGATATAACCTACAAAGAAATAGAAGTTGTCATTAAACCCTCACAACCAAAAAAAGTCCCAGGCCTGATATATTTAGTGCAGAATACTACAAGAACTTCAAAGAAGAGATAATACCTATACTCCTCTCTAATTGTTCCATATAATTGAATCAGAGGAAACATTGCCAAACAATTTCTATGAGGCTACAATTATCCTGATACTGAAAGAGAATTATAGACCAGTCTCTCTCATGAACATTGATGCAAAAGTACTAAATAAAATACTGGCAAATTAAATACAAGAACATCAAAAATAATTATCCACCATGATCAAAAAGGTTTCATTCTAGAGATGCAGGGATGATTCAAAAATATAAAAATCTATCAATGTGACCCATTATATAATTAAACAGAAAGAAAAACACCATATGATCATCTCATTAGATGCTGAAAAAGCATTTGACAATATTCAACATTCCTTCATGTTAAAGGCCTTGGAGAGGTTGGGGATACAAGGAACATACCTAAACATAATAAAGCACTATAGAGCAAGCCAGCAGCTAACACAAATTAAGTGGATAGAAACACAAAGCAGTTCCACTAAAATCAGGAACAAGACAAGCAGCTGTCCACTCTCTCCATATCTATTCAACATTGACAGTAGTCAAAAATAATATGAAATATCTTGGGGTAACACTAACTAAAGAAGTGAAAAACCTGTTCAACAAGAACTTTAAGTCTTTGAAAAAAGAAATTGAAGAGGAAATCAGAAAATGTAAAGATTTCCCATGCTCTTGGATAGGCAGGAGCAACATAATAAAAATGGCATTCCTACCAAAAGCAATCTACAGATTCAATGCAGTCTCAATCAACAACTCAACACGATTCTTCACAGACCTCAAAAGAACAATATTCACCTACATTTGGAACACCAAAAAACTCAGGATACTCATAACAATACTGTACAATAAAGAAACTTCCAGAGGTACCACTATTCCTGACATCAACTCTATTATAGAGCTACAGTAATGAAAACAGCTTGGTATTGTCATAAAAACAGACAGGTTGCCCAAAGGAATTGAACCAAAGACCCAGATATTTATCCACACACCTATGAACTTCTGATTTTGACAAAAAGTTAAAATTATACAGTGAAAAAGACCAAAGCATCTTCAACAAATGGTTCTGGCATAACTGGACTTCAGCATGTAGAAGAATTAAATAGATCCATACTTATCCCCAGGTACAAAACACTAATCCAAATGATTTAAAGACCTCAATTTAAATCAGACCACACTGAACCTGATAGAAGAGAAAGAGGGAAGTAACCTTCAATGCATGGGCACAGTAGATGACTTCCCAAATATAACACTAGTAGCAGAGACACTGGAAGCAATAAATAAATGGGACCTCCTGAAACTGAGAAGTTTCTGTAAAGCAAAGGACACAGTCAATAAGACAAAGAGGCAGCCTACTGAATGGGAAAAGATCTTCACCAACCCCACATATGACAAAGGGCTGATCTCCAAAATATATAAAGAACTAAAAAAACTAGACATCAAAATATCAAATAATCCAATTAAAATTGGGGTAGAGATCTAAACAGATTTCTCAACAGAAGAATTTCAGATGGCTGAAAGACACTTAAGGAAATGTTCAACATCCTTAGCCCTCAGGGAATGCAAATGAAAACGACTCTGAGATACCATCTTACATCTGTCAGAATGGCTAAGATCAAAAACGCCAATAATAGTTTATTCTGGAGAAGATGGAGAGTAAGGGGAACACTCCTCCATTGCTGGAGAGAATACAAACTTCTACAACCACTCTGAAAATCAGTATAGCAGTTTCTCAGAAAATTGGGAATCAACCTACCACAAGACCCAGCAATACCACTCTTGGTCATATACCCAAAAGAAGTTCAACCATACTACAAGGACATTTGTTCAACTATGTTTATAGAAGCATTATTTGTAATAGCCAGAACCTTGAAAAAATGTAGATACCCCTCAACCGAAGAATGGACAAAGAAAATGTGCTACATTTACACATTAGAGTACTGCTCAGTTGTAAAAAAAAAAAAAATACATCTTCAAATTTGCATGCAAATGAATGGAACTAGAAGAAACCATCCTGAGTCAGGTAACCCAGACCCAGAAAAATGAGCATGGTATGTACCCACTCATAGGTGAATACTAGCTGTTAAACAAAGGATAAGGAGCCTATAGTCCATGACCCCAGAGAAGCTAAGTAACAAGGAGAACCCTAAGAGAAACATACATAGATTCCTCCTGGTAAAGGGAAATAAACAAGATCTCCTGAGAAAACTGGGAACATGGGGGTGGGGGAAGAAGGGAAGGCTAAAGGGGAGGAGGACGGCAGAAGGGGAGGGGAAACAGGATGGTTGAGATGGGGGAAGGACAGAGACAGTTAACAAGGAAAGAGATATCTTGGTTGAGGGAGCCATTATGAGTCTAGCAAGAAACCTAGCCCTGGAAAAATTCCCAGGAATCCACAAGGATGACCCAATCTAAGATCCTAAGCAATAGTGAACATGGTGCTCTAACTGGCCTTGCCTTGTAGTCAGATTGATGACATTTAGCAACTGATGGAAGCAGATGCAGAGATCCACAGCAGAGCGTTGGGCTGAGCTACCAAAGACCAGTTAAAGAGAGGGAGGAGTGAGAATATGAGCAAAGAGGTCAAGACCATGGTGGGGATTTCCACTGAAACAGCTTACCTGAGCTAATAGAAGCCTTCCAACTCTGGCTTGAGAGAGAGGGAACCAACATAGGACCAAACTTGTCCCTCTGAATATGGGTGACAGTTATATGGCTGGGGCAGACTGTGGGGCCGCTGACAATCAGACCAGGATTTATCCCTACTGTTTGTTCTGGCTTTTTGGAACCCATTCTCTCTGGAGGGATACCTTGCTCAGGCTAGATATGGTGAGGAGGGTCTTGGTCCAGCCTCAAAGATATGTGCTAGGCCTTACCTTCTCTGAGGAGTAGATGAGGGTGGGAGGGAGAAGGCAGACGAAGCAGAAAGAGGGGAGAGAGTAGGAAATGGATTTGGCATGTAAAATGTGAAAAGACAGTTTTTCTTAAAGAAGAAATTTTTTAAAAGCACAAAAATAAATAAATACCCACATGTAGAATAGTCTAAAGCCTTATTTCAAACTACAGAAAATGATCAGTTCAAAATGTATTGACAACAAAATGTGAGTACACAAACTGAGTAAATTCAAAAGGAAAACAAAAAGGTAAGCTTCCTGGTAGTAACTGAGTAAATATTTTATTGGAAATAATCTCTAAAGCACAGGAAAGAAAAGTAAATGTAACAAATGAAATTAAGTAGCTTCTTCTGTTCATCAAAAGAAACAACAGAATTACCATATTACTGATGGACTGGGAGATATTTGAAGAGTTGAAAACCATTCCAATGATAAGGAGTCAATATTCAAGGCATATCAGGATCTCAAATATGTCGAAAGAAAGAAAAACTTCCACCTCACAAATGAGCAAAAGTTCTGAATGAACCCTTTTCAGAAGATCAATGAATGTTCAACAGGATATAATGCAATGCTCACCATCACTAACCACCAGGAAATACAAATCAAAACTGCAAAGAGATAACTTGCCACTTCAGGAAGATCTGCTGTTATAAAGTAACAGAACATAGTGTTTGTCAGAAAGTGGAGAGAAAAGTACCATTTATAGTAATATAAGTTAACACAGAAATATAGGAAACAGCATGGAGTCTTCTTTAAAACCTAAAGCTAGGGCCTGTGAGATGGCTTAGTAGGTAAAGTGATTGCTGATAAGTCTGGTGGCCTGAATTTAATCCCCAAGTCGTACGGTGGTAGGAGAAAACAGACTTGTGCAAGTGGTCCTGTGCTTTCTATATTCATGTTTATGGTACATTCATACCCACACACATACAAAAGAAGTAAATAAAACATAATTTATGAATTTAAAACTACCGCAAAATTGAACAGTTTCACTTCTGGATATCAAAAAATAAATCAATATGGTTCTGCTAAAAAATTGCTCTTCTGAGTTTATTCATTCATAGTAGACAGGAAATGCAATCAGTCCTGGTGTCTGTCACTAGACTAATGAAGATAATATACATTTTTATGTGCAGTACATGTACACAGTGTATTTCACTCTGGATCCTATATATGTATATGTGTGGTGTGTAGAATTTTAGTAATTATCAGTTTAATAGTAAATTATGTTATTTGTAATAATATGGAATAGGGCATTATGCCAAGTAAAATAAGTCAGACAGACAAAAACAACAATGGAAATAGATACAAACTACAGGAGGTATTTTATTGGCCAGAAGTCATGCCAGGATGGCTCAGGCATTTTTATATATCCCTGTTCAGCAATGCAATTCTGACAAGCATGATATTCTGTAGGAAGGAGTACATGAACCTTAGTATAAAATATAAAATATAGATTCATGTTGAATATTTCAGTGATGACAGTCATATAGTAGAAACATTTTGTTGAAATAAAGACCTTCATATTTCACACAAAAATCTGCTCTCAACTTTTACAGCAATGTCAAAGTCTATGTATAACCAATAGTATTATAAACAGGGTGAACTTATGAATGTTCTAACATGAAAGCGTTTTATATTCTCCAAACTCTCTTCAGCATCAACATGCAGCTAAGAATGTCTTTAAATGCATTCCAACAGAAAATCGTGAGCTCATTTATATCTGAGACGTAAATGTGTTAAATTTTAAATTGTTTTGCAGTTTTTTAAATAACATGATTAAAAGGTTCTTTTATGAACTTTGTAGATGATATTGTCATAACAAAGGTCACAGGGTTGGACTCACTGGCATCTTTAAAACATCCTTAGTGATGTAAGTGTTTTCCATTTTATATCCATCCTATGGGAGATCGTTAAACTTCTTCCACCCATCCCAATGTGATAAAGCTGTTTCTTGCCCTTCCTCTGTAGCTTGGTCTTCTGTCTTTCCCAGTAGTTAAATTCTTTGTCTACGACAAAGCACAAACTCAGCAATCTGCTAGAAGACTACTAGCATTGTCATCCTCCAAGTCCCCCTAATTAACAACTATCTTTGAGTAAATTAAAAGGGGTTGTGGTTTTAGAACTTTTTGAGGAAGAGGGCTTATATACCAATTTGACATCGTATGCTCCATTTGTTGTCCTCTGTCTTAGTGTTGTAGCGCTGTGAAGAGACACCATGACCATGGCAACTCTTGTAAAAGAAAGCATTTCCTTGGGGATTGCTTACAGTTTCAGAGGTTAAATCCATTGTCAGCATGGTGTGGAGTATGGCTGCACACAGGAAGATATTCTGTGGGAGATATAGCTGAGAATCCTGCATAAGATTCATAGGTAACAGGAAAAGAGAGACTTGGCTTAGAATGGGCTTTTTAGAACCTCAAAACACACCCCAATGACACACTTCCTCCAAAAAGATGACACCTCCTAATCCTTTCAAATAATACCACTCCCTAGCAACCAAGTTTTCAAATATATGAGCATATGGGGGCCATTCTCAGTCAAACCACCAGATCCTCCATGGTGATTCTTGATCCTGTGCCTTAATACTCTGGATCATTTGACTTATTTGACCAATAAAGCATTAGCCAATATGATATAATCAAAAGCCTGATAAGTATTCATGCCCTTATTCTCTCATTCTCTCTCTCCCTGTCTCTCTCTCTCCTCTCTCTCTGCCTAGAACTTTCTTTTTTAGAAAAAGTCTATACTATAAAGAGACCCATGGTATGTAACTTCAATGGCACAACCACAGGGTACAGCCCTAAACAGGCAAATAGAAGGCAACAAGTGTCTTTGTCTTCTGCATCAAGTCTTTGCTCACAGAAGACTGAAGAATAGTAATACCAAACACTGTTTTTGTAAGTCACTGAGTGATAGAAAATGAGCAAAACTGGGAATCTTTCAATCCATTAGCTAAAGGACCACAACTGTTGTTATAAAGGATAATTTTTGCGATTGTTTTTCATAAAAATACTAGTATAATGACTAGTGAAAGTCATTGCCTTTCATTTTTTCAGTCAATATTAAGGAAAATAAATAATGAATGAATAAATAAATGCATAATATAATTAAGCAAAAAAGTAATGAATAGTTTTCCGGTACTGAGGAATGTAAAGGTTTCAGCAGGATTTGAAGTCAAGAGTTTACTACTTGTTTGTTTAAAATGCCAGCATCTTGCACTTTCATATCATCATTGCAAATTTCCAAGAAAAAAATGCTGTAGAATGTCATTTTGGGTTATTTTTTAAGAAATGAAAATTTATCAAATGAACCAAATTTTTTCTTGGAGAGCATAGTTCACATTGCACAGATCGCTGAATTTGCATAATAATCTCACTGGTGCTGAGGCTCTGGTAAATAGCTTAACCTGTGTGTGCCACTATTCATTTTGAAACCTCAAATTATTTGCATAATTTTCATTCCTGAGCTCAGTTTCACCAGCAATAGAGTATGTTGAGCTTCAGGCCATTTCAGTTTGCTCCCCCAACCTCTTTTTATTAACAATATATTTTACTCTAAATTATACACATTTTATATAAGATGATATTAAGAGATCATTTCCAACTACCCTTGATTTAGTCATACCCCCAAGTTTATTTTGCATTATTTGCATGGAAAATCTTGCTTTATCATGCTATCAGCTTAAGGAAACTCTGTTTATGAAGGTGCACCATTTGACAAACTACACTGGCTCACAAATAGTCTCTGAGGCCACCAATACACACAGACACATGCAGATATACACACATATGCAAAACAGACACACATACACACACATATACACCACGCACACAAACACACACACACACACACACACACACACACACACACACACATACACACACTACTATTCTTAACATTCTTCAACTGTGAACTAGTCCCATAAAGGGTTCCCTAATGACAGTACTATTTCTGTGCTATCTGAAAGATGTAACCATACTTACTTGGATGGAAAATATTAAAAGAGACAACATGCAGTTTAACTGACTTCTCAGGGCAACATTAGTTAAGAAATGGAAGGTTGTTTACACAGAGGACAGGGAATATAGTGTGGTGCGTGGAAGTAAGCACACATCTTCTATGCTTGTGTCAAACCAATGTCTCTCCTTGTCTTCTGCCATCACATATCATTTTTATATCCTTTCCATCTACTGCCTTGCATTATTTGTATTACTCTATATCTGTGCGCAGTTTCCCACAGCATGGGGCTTTAGATATCATTTTTTTATTACAAGTGTTATAATTATAAGGCCTTTTGAATATTTTAAAGAATGATGAAACAGGGATAAGTTCCCACAGTGACTTCATGTCACAACTTGTGTGATAGTCTTTATTCCTACAAGGTATACGTAAGCATGCTACTTAACCCTCTGAACAACCTTTCCTACTGAATGTAAACAGAATAGTAATGCCACCATCCCATGTTGGTTTTGAATTGTGAAATTATGTAAAAATAATAAAGAGCTATTCATGCTTCAAGAACTCCATAGTAAGAAATCTATCAATCAAACATTACTAAAATAACAAAAAAACCCATTTGGTATATGTTTATGTTTGTTCCTTATTTTGATTGTAAAAGAGGCAATCTCTGTCCTTTAAAAATCAAATGAGTGTCTGAGTGGTACTTTAGATTTGTATCATGAAGAATAAATGCAACATTGTCAAATGCAGTGGACTCATGCATATATATATGCATTTCATATATGTGTACATACATATATATCTCACATATATGTAATTAATTTGAAAGTGTAGAAAAGAATTTTATATTGAAAGTCTAACACATTCAGTGGACTCTTGCATTTTACACTGTGTAATAGTCACACATATTATAAAATACCCACTATACACAATAATGAAAAACCAGATTACCTACACAAAAGTCATTTCCTTAAAGAGAACAAAAATTAGATATAAAATACATTGCTTAATGGCAGTTTTCCTGATCTGGGCCAGATGGTTGTTCTTTAGAGGTCCTGAGAGAGAAGACCAGGAGATCAGACAATAAAGGATAGAGGACAGAGAAGACAAAAATTTTGGTATCAGATGGCCTTGCTTAAGTATGTCTTATACCAAGTAAACTTATTAAGAACTATAGCATATTATATACAAGATCCACACAGCCAGCAGAAACTATCATACAATGAGACTAAGTTAGTAGAAGTAATCAAGCAATGTTGGACACAGGATATCTAAAGGAAATCAGAGACCAGCACAGACCATGCTCCAATAAGATGGGAAGAGTTGGTTACTCAGGATCTGAAGTCATGGCTCCCTCAATGTCCTGGCCCCAAGCTATTACTGGCTCTGCCAAGCCTGTTCCTGGTTTTATACAAAGAATTATGTTCCTTCTACATACATCAGGGCCTAAAAGGAAGCCTCTACTTACTAGTGCAATGCTCAACAAAAAACAAGTAATGGTACTGTGTTTATTTTCCTCTGGCTTATACATAAAATTATTACTTATCATTAAATTATTACTTATTATTAAACACAAATTAGGGCTTCCAGGAAAAAATGAAAAGCAACTTACAGGGCAACAAAACCAGTATTATCATCTCTTAAAGCAACATATATATAAGTCAACTGAACAATGACACAGCATTTTCTAAAAGTAAAATTAATGAAACATAAACAAAATAATTTCTTTAAGCATTAAAACTCCTGGAAACAAATCTAAACAGTCTGGACTCAGGAACACTATCTATATGCATAGTGCATTAGAAACCTACAAATCTTTGTTCCTTCAATCATTCTGGGAAAGCTCCCACAAAAGGGCTCTGTTAGTCACTTAGAAAGGATTACACTGGCTCCCAGTTTCAGAGTGTTCAGCCCCAGTACCTTGGTATTGCGTGAGGTTAAGCATAATTCTGTGGTGATGGGACATATTGACAAGGAAGTTGCTGGTCTCATGATGGCTGCAAAGTGAAGAGAGAAAGGTCAGGGTCCCTGTGTTCCCTTCAAGGACTCATGGCCAGTGGTCAAATGTCTTCTCAATTGGCCCCACATTTCAAAGATACCAGAACCTCCCAAAAGCAACAGAGACTAGAGGCCAAGCCTTTGGGAAACATTTATCAAAACAATAGATTAGACTGAAGGCATTTTCTTTAACTTAATGATAGAATTCACTGTGAATTAAAGATTTGAAATACAGCATTCATACAATATTAGATAAAATATTCTGATAAATTACACACAGCTGGAAATAAAGAAAGCACAATGAGATAAACAGCTGTGTAGAGAGATCTAGTTAAGACTGGTAACCAGATAGAAATGATTCAGTAAAGGGTAAGAAATGGGGGCTAGAGAGAGGTCTCAGTAGATAAAAGCATTTAGGACTCTTACAGAAGATCCAGGTTCGGTTCCCAAAAGACATATGGCAGTTTACATCTGCCTGTAAATCTACTTGGTGGAATATGATGCCCTTTTTTGGCCTCTGTGGGTAGTGCAAATACATGGTGCACATGCATGAGTGCAAATATCTACAAGATAAAAAATAAATTACCTTTTTTATTAAAAAAGAAAATTAAATGCCATAAATGTAATAATAATTTTCAGAATAAAGACACAAGTCACAAATCCTTATAAGTATCAACCAATTAAAGCAGGAGAGAGACATCAAGACTGAAAGATGCCATAGACCAAATAATTTCTAAATGAAAACAGTTCAAACCAATCCTATCAGTTATAACATTTATTGAAATAATAAGCCTAATTCCTCACTAAAAGGAAACACATTTTCATACTGACTTATATAGATGTTTCAATGACTTTTCTCATTGCTTTGAAAAAATACTAAGAAAAAAACAGCTTAAATGAGATGAAGGTATACTGTCCATATCCTGGTGAAGGCATGGCAGCAGAATCTGGAGCCAACTGGTCACATTGTATCTGCATCTAGGAAGGAGAGGATATGAATACAGCATGGGCTTTGGGCACAGTGGCTCCACAACCTGCCCAAACAGCACCAGCAGTTGGGAAACAAAAGTTCAAATGGGTAAATTTGTGGTGAGAATTTTACATTCAAACCACAGCAAATAAGTAGACAATATATATGAAATATAAATGCTGAAATTTACTTAAGGGGATTAAAGAGAGCTTTCTCATCCACAGTCAAGAGCTGAGAGAGAATGCATACTACCTGCCTCCTACATAGCCTGTAAACAAGTTCTCCCACCCATAGTCAAGAGCAGAGTGAGAATGTATGCATACCTGCCTACTGCACCAGTTAGGAAATGGTGCTGCCTAGATTCATGGCGAGTCTCTTCATTTCAGTTCAACTAAACAAAATTTGCACAAGAATGCCCACAGGTCAACCTGATCTAGATAATCTCACATCTACATTGCACCCTGTTCGCAATTAAAACTGCCCATCACAGTCTCAGAACAGTCTCCTGTTTTGGAAAATGCAATGCATACTCCAACAGTCATTTTCCACAACACTCACCACTAGCCTTCAGATGTCCCCATGGTCTTCTCATTCTTCTTAGTGGGTTCTCTGTCCAGAATAACACTAGGTGCTCTTTCAGATATTGTCTAAATCATGTTGTTTAAAATCACAGCAACCCCTTTTTGGATTTCCCAGATGGATTTATACTTTCTGAATTTCTGAAGGAGCTAACCACAGTGTCCTGGTACGAACTCAAAAACATATATAATAACTTAAAAGGAACCATTCAGCCTTCAGGAAAATGCAGGGTTTTCTTTTGTTTTTAACCTACTGTGAGTTATACTATAAGTTAACACAGAGATTTCTCTATTGTACTGTGATTCCTTTTAACTCCACACCTTACATCAAGGGACCATTGTGCCTATAAGAGGCATTGTCAAGCATGCAGACAGATACAATGCAAGACAATACTTTGTAATCTCACGAGGCTGAATGTATCCCCCCCACACATATTATTTTCTAACCAGTTCTCATCCCCCCTCCATGAATTCTGAGAATAATAGTTTTTGTTCTAAATCAGGCTGGCATATGATGTCATATACCCAGACAGTCTATAGATTCATGTGCCCTACAGCAATTCCCTTCTTGACTTTCACAGCTCGACTGGAGTTCCAGAGACAGTGAGTGAATAAAAAGAGACCTTCCATCCTGCACTACTCAAACAAGAAAGGTCTCATTGTGCCACTAGAAGAAAAGGGAAAGAGAAGTGGGGAGGAATAAAAGAGGTTATGGAGAATGAGGATGGAGTATGTACAAACTTTGTATGTGTTCATACATCTTCAAATAATACCTAATTTGGCCTTTGCATATTGCTAATTTGTATCTGTCTTTGAGTTCAGCTTGTGCTTTTGTATTCATACAAATCCATTTAGCCAGGAGGAACATCTGAATTTCTCATTACTATCCCATGAGGAAGAGGATTATTAACTTTTTATGTTTATAAAAATTTAGCACTTGAGATCTCTCATATTTTAACTATTTAAACTAAATTTAAACATAACATATCTCTCTTGTTCCAGACCTAGTTTTTTTGGGATGAAATTATCAGCAATTTACTGCATTTTATTAATCCCTTATATCATATCCATGTTACCATTCCATCTTTGATTTTTAAATGAATTAGTTATGATCTGTTTAATCCTAGTTATACTATATCTAACTCCCTGGTATATATTTGATCTGAGAATAAGAGAGAAAATTTGGGGCCTTGGCGCTGACTGAAAATTGAAAGTATTCATTTTGACAGTAGGAGCTAAAAAATTGACATCTGGAGCTAGAAGCTGCTTAGCTTTTCAGAAGCTGAAGACTTGTGGGCTGGGGAGACCTCTCAGGCTACATAGTAGTTGCCTCACAAGCATCGGGACTTAAGCTTGAATTCCCAGCATGCTCATAACAATAGCCACATACAATATAGTACATACCTGCAATGTTATTGGAAGTTAGATCAGAAAAATTCCTGAGCCTTAGAATAGCTGCTCTTAAAGAATTGATGAGCTCCAGGGGCAGAAAAAAAGACTTGTCGCAAGAACTAAAGTGGCAAGCAACAGAAAGATTCCTACCATCAGCCTCTGGCTTCCACATTTTTGTGAACGCATGTGTATTTGTATTAAAACACATGTGGACACACATGTGCACATACAGAGAGGTAAAGAATAAACACACTAATTACATAAAGAAAACAAAATAACACCCTAAAAACTTGAAGATTTAAAATTACCTTTGGAGAGTTTATCAGATACTCTGAAAGAATAAGTGATTAGTTTATATATCATACATGAAACAACATTAATAAAGCATGTACATATTGTAGTGTTTGGGGCTATATGGCATAAATAATGAAAAAAAACAGTGCAATTTTGTGAGTAATAATTATGTTCCAGAAGCCTGTTTATATTTGTTTATGAACTAATTTTGGTGTCTTCTATTAATATGGTACAAAAGTAATTTCACATTTTTATATACTATTGTTTTGAATGTGTGTATCTGATGTGGTTATGGGTCACACATGCACCAGTGCTTGTGTTCAGATCAGAAGACAACTTTACAGAATGCATGCTCTCAAGCTTCCATCTTTATAGATTTCAGGGTTGAACGCAGTCATCAGACTTGCCCAAGTGCTGTATGCACTGAGCTATCTCCTTGGCCCCAAATATAAGCATTGCAATTGTGAATATTACTGCCATATTTCCAAGAGTATAGACAATACAAACAAATGAAGGCTTGTGTAGTGACCCATTCCTATATTCCCAGTACTTAAGATGCTAAGGTTCTGGGCTACTTGGTGAGTTCTAGGCCAGCCTGAACTACAGTTTGAGGCCAGTCTCATCAAAACAAAAGGAGAGTGGGAGAGGAGAGGATAAATTAAAAAATAACAGTAGGAAGACTCAAACATCTTCTAAAGTAATCCTAGATTCCTGTGTCACAATCACAAATGATACATATTTACAGTTGAAAAGAGATGTGGATCATCAAAATATACAATGTACTGGGAAGAATCTGGGAAAGACCATGAATGCAAATGTGCATACAAAGACACAGCCTCAGAATTTGGGATAAGATATGGAAGCAGTGTCAAATTACTCAGAGAGCTCTATGTTCAATCTAAAAACAGTCACTGTATTATGACTTTCACCAAAAGCAAGAACACACTATTGTATCAATCTCTTCATTATTCAATAAGTTTGAGTGATGATATTATAATTATAATTTTACAAACTCAGGGATTACAAAATGTATTGTGGGTAAAGAAGAAAATAAATGTTGCCTATAGTAGTGTGGCTGGGATTTGCAAAGACCTTTTCAGCAGTCAAAATTAAATATACAGTGAATCACTCCACATTTTACAGGCAGGGAAATGTAAATTCTAGACATATTCCTTTAGGCCATAAAGTGTTGAACTGTTATGATATGTGTGGAAATATCTATCTGTCCATATATGTATCATTTATCTACAATGAAGGAGATGAATGGAGTCATGTTACAGATCCTCAACCAGCAAAAACAGTGTACTACATTCACAAGACAGAATGAAGTTGCTATGCTACTGTGGGGCTAGATTCTATACTGCTATCTACCACTGTCATTACTTCCTTGTGAAGCACAATTAATAAAAACTCAGAGAGAGAAATTGGGGTTCAACCTGAAGGTCAGTAAAGCAAAACAGCCAGTCACTGGCATATACTTCTACCTCAGTCTGAAAATGACAATCTCGCCTCCTAGAATCTCAGAATGAGACTGTCTGAGAGCGGTCTCCTTCCATTTTATAATCCCCTCTAGAGCTGGGAATAAAGGCATGGACCACCCAGTTTCTACGGCAAATAGTGTGGATACCGGGATTAAAAGTGTATGTTATCACTCTATGGTCTGTAAGGCTGACCAATGGAGCTGTTTAGCTCTCTGATCTTCAGACCAGTTTTATTTATCAAAATACAAATGAAATGCCACTACATTTCATCTTTTCATCTAAAATAGAAAAGACTATAACTAATATAAGAAAAACTACATACAGTAAGTACAATTACTATATACAATATATACAGGCAATAAATGCATCAATGATGTTTAGTCCATTTGAATTTGACAAATTCAGAGAAAATACTCTACATTTTTCCTATCTTAGTGAGTCCAAAATTTTGTACCTAATTTACTTTCTACCACAACTTGCATTACCACCCAAAACTATCTTTTGTTATCTCTCAACCTTGCATAATTTACATTTCTTTGGTGAATTTCTTTTCTGAGTCTCACAAACAAGGGGGACTATAATTATAACTATCTAGTCTTCAACTACCTCAGAGACCCAAGAGGAACATAATATTAACTGAGTAAGCAGGAAGTGCAAACAAGCTTTTTTCAAAAAATATGAGTAATGACAGAAACAGCTGGTTGCCTGGACAGTCATCCAAAGTTCCTCTACAATGCTGGGGCATCCATATTTATCCTAAAGGCCTAGCGTATCTGAGAGATTTTCTGTGAAACAGTATATTCTGAAGGGCTGTTCCTCCTGTTTTAACGATGTTTGGCAGTCACATTCTTTTGTGTCCTGCTTGTCCAAATAGGACAGCATATTGTCAGCAGTTGAGGCAATGGCATTTGCTTGCCCAGCTGCTTACTTTTGCCACAAAGAAAGTAAATTTCATGTGGAATTTTTTCAATGCCCAGTATCTTCTCTGAAGTAGATTGGTGCTGCCAGGACCAGACATATCTCATTGTCATAACAGAGAAGAATCTAGATTACTAAACATCTGAAATGCCATATTCTGTAGATCTCTAAAGTGTTTGGACATGACCTGTCTATCTAAAACATATCTTTGCTTGACCTTGAAAACATACCTAATGTAACTACAAGTTCAATCATAATAGGTGACTAATTTTTAACCTGAATTTCCTTATTATCCTATAAGTTGGTACTAATGATTTTCAAGGACTAGAGATTTCCATTACATTGTTTAATGAGCTAGATAGGTACAATACTTTGAAGAGGATTAGAAATTTACATATAGTATATTTTCACAAAATTAATCTCAAATTTGTATCAATATGCAAAATTTGTATGCAATATACAAAAGTCCAATCTATTGAAAATGTTTAAAACTAATAGTTGCTTTTTAAAAGTAGATTTAATAATCTACATTTTTATCTTACCATATCTATATTCTCCCTATTTTCTTTTCAGATTAGATAAAAACCACACTTTTTTGTTTTTTTTTTGAAACAGGGTTTCTCTGTGTAACAGTCCTAGTTGGCCTGGAACTAGTTCTTGTAGACCAGGGTGGCATCAAACACACAGAGATCTAGCTGCCTCTGCTTTCCCAGTGCTGGGATAAAAGGTGTGTACCACCACAGCCCAGCTAATCTACCCATTTAGTCTATCATATCTATATCCCTTTTTTTTCTTTTCAAGACAAGAACCTTAAATCTAATTTCCTTTGTTTAATTTTTTTCTGACCATTATCAATAATAATTTGTAACTAACTCCCTAAACAATAATAAATATAAAAATATTTTGGTGGAATGTGAGCATAGTTTTCTAGGATGCTTTCCACTGGATGGGGGCACTGATATTTTTATGGGGACCCAAAGAAAATTTAGGAGTATAGCTAAGTCCTGACTGAAATATTCTATGAGCTGGATCATCTCAGCCAGAAGTCTTGAAGTTGTTCTGGATGTAGAACTCAGGGGAACTTGCAACAGAAATGCTCTAAAACATTGGATAATGTGGGCCAGCCATTCCAGGGCTTCTTCCTCAAACAAATCTCATTTTTCTTAACCAGGAATGAATCCCAAAACTCTCACATCCTGTGGAAACAAACGGAGAACCTTTTCTAAAAGTAGCATATCTTTTGATTTAAAATTTGAAGCCATGTCATTAACAATATATATATGTTGGATTAATCCAGCAGCATTTATAATCAAATGTCTTTTAGCAGCTGTTGCTCCTTCCTCAGCAGTCAAACGAATCCAAAGACAACACAATAGTACATAGTATCCAGGTTCTCTGTGTATTTTTCATCTTTACATGGAAGCTAAACAAGGGTGGATGGGAGCTGGGAGCACTAGTTTTTCTCACAAACCCAGGTGGCTAGGTTTTGGTCTGGCTCTGACCTGCGCCAATGCCTAAAATGGCTTAGGCAAATAGCTTTTTTTTGGGGGGGGGGTAAATTCATGCACCAAAAGTTGGGCATCAAATGAAACACAATTAATAAAGATTCGGAGAAAAAAATTGGGTTCAACCTGAAAGTCAGAAAAGCAAAACAGCAAGCCTCTGGCTCTTACCTCAACCTCAGTACAAAAATGGTAATCCTGCCTCCAGGAATCACAGGATGAGACTGTGTCTGAAAGCTATCTCCTCCCAATTTATAATCTTCTCTAGGGCTGGGATTAAAGGTGTGCAGCACCCAGTTTCTATGGCAACTAGTATGGCTACTGGAATTAAAGGTGTGGGTTACTACTACCTGATTTGTAAAGCTGACCCGTAGGGCTGCTTTACTCTCTGATCTTCAGGCAAGCTTCATCTATTACAACACAAATGAAATGCCACTACATCCCAATGGGAATGGGGAATGTGAACCAAGCAGCCAGTCATGATTTCTTCCATGACTTGATGGCCATACATCTACCTTCCAAGAAAATTCACAGCCCGAGGCCTGTGCCCTTTATTTTGGTCAAGTATGCTACCATACAACTCCACCCCTTGGGCCAATCCAAGCAGTGACAAAATTACCCGAACATCATTATCTATCTATCTATCTATCTATCTATCTATCTATCTATCTATCTATCTATCTATCTATCTAATCTGTCTGTCTATCTAATTACCTATCTCTACCTCTCCATGTCCATATGTACTGCAATAGCCATATCTCTATAATTATATGTATATGCCAGAGTGACAAACACCTATAATCCCAGCACTGCCACCAAAAATTACATAATGGGATGTCATCCCAAAAGAACACTCTAAACCCATCTATTTAAATTCATTGACATTGGACACAAATATATAGAATCCAGGACACAGACAAAATGGAGGAAGGCAGAAAATAAAGAAGAAAGATGAAAAATGATGGAGTAAGCAAAGAAACGAGAGATAGCAATGGGCAAGATAGATGAGTGGTGGACTTCTCCATGGGAGTAAAATCAGTGGAAAAGAAATAGGAATGATATATGCAGGTTTTCAAATCCTTTGGTTGAATTTGTCTAAACTCTACTTAGTTCTACTTCAGTTTAATCTACTGAGGCTTTCACTTGTATTCATAAGACTGGTACCACAATACTCTGTATTTAACATAATTAATACAGAATGTCTAAAGGTTAAAGTTTTGCAATTGTTATTCCTTTAAACTAATTGTTTTGTTTCTAAAATGTCACATTGTTGTTTTTATGAACTTTTTGTACACATTCTTTTGTTATTTTTATCTTCAAACTCTACTCCATTGATGAAATATCTAACTCCTTTCTCTGGAATATCCTTAAGGTTGTAACTTTGCCCATACTTTTCTGTGAATTAATTTGTTGAAAATCACTTTTTCATAAGTGTCACACAGATAATTTGTTTGAATTTAATCGCTGAATTTTGTTTCATTCCATTATTGGCACTGTTTATAGCATACACTGTCAGTGAATCCATAATCAATTTATTCCTTCATTTATTATTTTGTTCTGTTTCAGAGTTCTGTACGTTTCTTATGCATTTTGCATTAATAATGATGAATTTTGCATGCTTATATTTTATTCAGAATAATTACCTAAGAATAATGCATCTAGAATATGTTATATATTATTATAAATAATATCTAAGAATAATATATGACATATATCTATATCTATTCATTCTTATATCTATTTCTACAATTTATAAACTGATATCGATTGCTTTTTATGATGATTAATAACCAAAAACAAAAGAAGCATTACTTCTTTTTATTCCTTACATGGATAAGCCTGGTCTTCTCTTTTATTTTTTATTTTGCTAGATATTTGTAGAATTTACTTACATTTCAGAAATTTCAATTGCAATACTGATTTTCCTTATTGTTTTTCTTTCTTTGTGCTATTATTTACTATTTGTTGATAACTTTGAAAATATTTTGCCTTCCTTCCTTTCTCCCTTTCTTCCTTTCTTTCTCTTCCTTCCCTTCTTCCTTCCTTCCTTCCTTCCTTCCTTCCCCCCTCTCTCTTTCTTTCTTTCTTCCTTCCTAGTTTGATACAAGGTCCATGATCTCATTATATAAACTTGGCTATTCTGAAATTGGCTATTCCAGGTTGTCCTGGAACTCACAGAGATAGAAAGTCACCTGTCTCTGCTTCCTGAGTGCTACACTTACTGATTGCACACTTCCTGAGGTATGTACAATCTATGCCTGGCCAAGTTTTCTTCATTTTTTTTCTGATTATTTAGGACAGAGGTTTGCCTATGAATTTGAAACGTTTCCTAGTTCTCAAAATGTTTTATTTTTAATTATGTGAGTGTGCATCTGCGTGTGTGTACACACATGCATATGTGTACACATGTTTGCATGCATATATATAGGCTTGAGGACATGAGTGCAGGTACCAATAGAGGGCAGAAAAGAGCAGCAGGTTCTCTGGAGCTGAAATAAAGGGTGATTGTAACTTGAGTGTTAGGAAATAAACTCTGGTCCTTAAGGGTTGAGTCATCTCTCCCATCCCAACTATCCCCATTTTAATGTCCTTATATAGTAAGATAACCTTTTTAATCAGCATTGCTGTTAATATGTCCATAGCTATTATTGTATTTTATTTCAGAATTATTCAGCTTCAGAGTGTACTTTGGTTTTTGGATACTTCCTCTTTGACTCAGGTATCATTTGAAAATAAACCATTCAGTTCCAACTATTTGGTGGTTTTCCAGTTCTGTTTCTGCTATTTTTTGATTTTATTCTAACATATGTAAAATATGACATTGTATATATAAATCTTAAATTTCTTAAGAATTGCTTTCTTTTTATTTATTGTTTTTATTGAGCTACATATTTTCTTCACTTCCCTCTTTTCCTCCTCCCTCCCCTCTATGCTCTCCTGTGATTCCCCATACTCCTAATGTACTTAGGAGATCTTGTCTTTTTCTATTTCCCATGTAGATAGGATCCATGTATTTCTCTCTTAGAGTCCTAGAGTTTTTTTGTTGTTGTTGTCTATGTTCTCTAGGGTTGTGAATTGTAAGCTGTTTTTTCTTTGCTTTATGTCTAAATGCCATTTATAAGTGAATACATATTATGGTTGTCTTTCTGGATCTGGGTTACCTCACTCAGATACTTAAAGAAATGTTCAACATTGTAGCCATCAGAAAAATACAAGTCAAAACAACTCTGAGATTCCATCTTACACCTGTCAGAATGGCCAAGATCAAAAACAATGATGACAACTTATGCTGGAGATGATGTGGAGTAAAGGGAACACTCCTACATTGGTGGTGGGAGTGCAAACTAGTACAGTCGCTTTGGATATCAGTATGGTGTATTCTCAGAATTAGGAAACGACTCATCTCAAGACCCAGCAATACCATGTTTAGGTATAAACCCAAAGGATGCTCATTCATACCATAAGGACATGTGCTCAACTTTGTTCATAGCAGCATTATTTGTAATAGCCAGAACCTGGAAACAACCTAGTTGTGCCTTGACTAAATAATGGATAAAGAAGATGTGGTATACATTTATACAATGGAATACTACATAGTGGGAAAAAATAATGGCATCTTGAAATTTGCTGGCAAATGGATGGATCTAGAAGACTTTCTTTCTAGTAGATAGTATGGGATATTCTGTGCAGCTTTTGAACCCTTAAAAGAATGTGGACTTTGTTGTTGTCAAGTAGTAATCAATAAACATAGTTTCAAGATTTGGGATTAATGGTTCATTATAGTTTCTTGAATTTCTGGTTTGAATTCAATAGATAGGAAGGCAGTTTTTAATATCTATAAAGTTCCAAGTAGGACTTCAGATTTTATATTCCAGAACTTATTGAACAGTTGAGAATCTGATACTTAAAACATGAAATTGTGGAGACAATTTCAGACTGAAGATACAATATGCTTAAGTAGAACTGTTACATAATTACACTATGTATATCTCTACAGAATCTTTTGTACTTAAACAAATTCCCTTTAAAATACATCAGCCCTTGTAGTTCACTGATAAATGTTTATATAATAAGTGTCCTTCCACTTTTAATTTGGAACTATCTAGAAATGAAATGAATTTCTAGTTGGAAGCTAATGATTGCATCATTTTACAATGCATTAGAACATTGTTGGGTTTTGGTTTTTTGCTTTTGTTATTTTTTATTTTCTTTTCTTGTTTCTTTCCTTGCTTGTTTTTGAAACTTACCCATATCCATGATGAACTTGCATGACTTCTTCAAAGCCACTTGCAGTTTGCAGAATTTTTTTTGAGAGTTTGTAGATCTTTTTAACCTCCCTCTCACTCCTCTGCACTTGTAGCACTGCTGCTGTCTCCCGCATGTGACAGGACTTGGGAAAGTCAAGGCAGTCAGGCACCCCTAAGGTTGCCAGTCCTTGGTCCCTGGTGGGACTGCCAAGCTGCAGAGCATGCAGCCCATGCCCTGACTAATACAATGGGTAACTCTGCTCTGTGAATTCCATGAGTTACCACCCAACCCGGTCCAGCCCTGGCATGTGCCTACAGGGAAAAACAGTTAAGAACCTTACTTCCAATGAAAAACATTTGAATGGAAAGGATCAGGGAAGATTTGTCATAAAAAAAAGTGAGGGGTATGTATGAGTTGATGGGATGGCCTCTAATGGAAGATAAGATATAATCTTCCCAGCAGTTAGTGCAGGAAAAATGGATAGTGGCCATATTGCAACCTCAAATTCTCCCTGGAATACTTCTGTTTCCCTGATTAAAAAGAAATCTGGAAAACGAAGATTGGTACAGGATTTAAGAAAAGTTAATGAGACCATGCTTCACAGCATGGATTGCCTTCTCCTACAGCCATAGCAAAGATATCTATATAATTGTTTTAGATTTAAAGAATTGTTTTATACCATCTATTTGGAATAGATTTACATTTAGCATTCCTTCAGTTAATTTTAAAGAGCCCGTGAGTAGATATTATTGGAAGGTTTTGACTTAGTATATGGCCAATAGTGCTACATTATTCCAGAAATTTGTGACTCAAACTATACAAAATATCAAACATCAGCAGAGTGTTGTCAATGTGGGGTTAGTAATTGCCATAGAAAAAGTACAAAGACAGCCACCTTTCCAGTGTTTGAGACATATATTGTATCTCAAAGCAATTAAGCCACAGAAATTGTAAATTATGAAGATAGTCTATGAATTCTGGATGCTTTTCAGAAATTGTTTGAAGATATTCAGTGGCTGCTACCCTATTTGAAATTGTCTATTCCGGGATTGTGAGACCCTGAATGACATTCTTAAAAGGAGAAGTGATCCTAGTTCCCCTAGACATGTTACAGATACTGCTAGACAACTGCTATCCCAGATAGAGCATGCCATTCAGCATCAGCAAATATCTTATGTTGACTGTGTGAAACTAAGGGAAACCTATGTGCTTCCTACATGACATATTCCAATAGCTGTGTTGTGGTAAAATGGGCCATTATAATGATTGCATCTACTTGTTTCCTTGGTCCAAGCATTGAACTCTCATAAAGCAGTAGCTTGTTTAGTACAGAAAGCCAGATAGAATCTAGGTGATATTTTGGTAAAGAATCAAGTGTGATCAATGTTCCTTATACTCAACAACAAGTTGATTGGTTATGTCAAAATGGTGATTCTTAGAACACTGCTTTTGCTCAGTTTTTGAACCAAATTGATAATCATTTTCTTGCTGATCAATTGTTGCAATTTGCCCAAATGTATTTCTTTATATTTCCTAAAGTAGTCATGAAGAATTCCATAAAAGACGGTATGCTGATGATTTTTTACTGATGATTCCTCCAGTGGAAGAGCTGCCTATGTTACTAATGGTAAAGGTTATGTAGTACAAACAACTCCAGCCTCAGCTCAGAAAGTAGAATTATGAGCTGTAGCTATAGTTTTCCAGATTTTTTAAATAGTTCAATTAATTTATATGCTGATATTCATATTTTTGGAACTCTTTAAGTTATAGAGACTGTTACCTGTATTGGAACTAGTAATGGTCAGGTTAGGATGCTATTTCAGCAGATCCATGATGACATTCATCAAGGAAAGTTACCATACTTTGTAGGTCATATTAAAGCTCATTCCAGTCTTCTTAGCCCTCTAGCTGATGGTAATGTGTCAGCTGATAAATTATCAAAGATGGTCGCCTTATCCCAGATAGAATTGACTCAACAATCACATGCCCTTCACCATCAGAATATCAGAAGATTAAGAAAATATTTTGGTCTTACCAGAGAAGGTTATTGTCAGATTGTTAAGCAATGTGATGTATGCCTGTATTATCTGTGCATGCCTCATTTTGGGGTAAATCCTTGAGGCCTTCTTCCTGAATGGCAAATGGTTGAAATAACTCATGTTGCAGAATTTGGCAAATTAAGATATGTGCATGTGACTGTTGATACCTATTGAGGGATGTTGATGATCACTTTGCAAACTGGGGATGTCACCAAGCCTGTGATAACCCATTGCTTAAAATGTTTTTCATATACCAGAATCTTAAAATAGATAATGGACCCAGATATATTAGTAAAGCATTTCAACAATTTTGTTCTCAATGGAAAACTGAGCATAAAACAGGCATTCCTTATATTACTCAAGGGCAAGGAATTGTGGAACGTGCTCATGGTGTTTTGAAAACACAATTTTAAAAAATAAAAAAGGGGAAGTTATACCCCCCAATCACCACATAATGCATTAAATCACATTGTCTGAGGTTTCTGTCCCACCTGGTCTCCGCAGTCATTAAGTCCCAAAGAAATCACACAGAGGTCTACATTAACTATAAACTGATTGGCCCATTAGCTCAGGTTTCTTATTAACTCTTACAACTTATATTAGCTCATTATTCTTATCTGTGTTAGCCATGTGGTTCAGTAACTTTTTCAGTGAGTCAGTCACATCTTGCTTCTTCTGTGGCTGGGCCAGGACTATATAGGAAAATCCCTTCTTCCCAGAATTCTCTTCTTCTCCTTGCCCCGCCTCCTCATCCTGTCTGGTTGTCCCACCTATACTTCCTACCTGGCTACTGACCAATTAGCGTTTATTTAAAATATAATTGACAGAATACAGACAATTGTCTCACACCAAAATCATGCCATCTTTACTTTAAATTTCTTGAATGTGGATGCCTGTGAACAATCTGCTGGGGACAGATTTTGGTATGATGGCACTTGAGCAACTTTTGCTTTAGTGAAATGGAGAGATCCTTGCTCTGGAATAAGGAAAGGCCCTGACCCTGTTTTAATGTGGGGTTGAGGGCATGCCTGTGCTTTTTCAAAGGGTGAAAATAATGCCTTATGACTGTCTGTACATTTGGTGCAGTGTGTGGAACAGAGGAATGCTGACCATGATAATATTGTGGCTGCTGATGTCTCCCTCAAAGAATTTGGAATGAGATGTGCTGAACCTATGCTCCTGACCCTCCAATATTGCATCCAGAAGTCTGAGAAGGGGAAGAGATTACAGTGATTGTTAATTATTCCCAGCTCCTTGATAGACCTACTGAATCAATTTCCCAGAGCACTGTGAGTATTAATTATTCTGGGTCTGGATGAGGAATACCTATCTGTTTTTCCAAAAAATGATTCTGTGACTAAGTGTTTAGACATTTATCCACACTTAGAATATGGAGGGCACCTTTGCTTGTATATTGTTCATCTGCTGCTGAAATAGAAGGCCTGGAAAAAAGGTGCCTCCGAAATTTTCTTCCTATGGGAAGGAGACTCATTTGAACAATTGAACACTATTATGGAGGTGATGTGTAGCCCCTTTTCAGTATACTCTCACTAGAATTCTGCAGACTGGCCAGAAAATCAAATTGGAGGTACTAATGTGATCAACTGATGAGGAGAAGTGTGATGATGGTATTGCTGCTGGTATTCAGACCTCGGGGACTGGAACAGCCCAAACATATCAGTGGATTTTGGTAGGATCTAAAATACATTAGATTTTAGGAAAGGGAAAAGACTCATACATCATCTGCCACAAAAACATTCCCATTGGTTCGATTGAAATTATGAGAATTGTAATTTAATCAGTTACATGTCCTTTGTTAATAATCATATTAGAATCATGGTATTTAACCTGTTAATGTTCATAACCCCTTCTGTTGGATATAAAATTGCTAATGGGTGAAAATAGTTAGAACTTATTCTGAGAGGAATTTTTCATGATGTTAAAGAGTCCTTAGATTTGAGGTGATTAAATAACAAATTTGGATTTTGATGCAGATAAAACTGCTGAAGACATCCTTGACCAATTTCAAAAGGTCATTTCATCTTGGTCATTCTTTACTCCTTTATAAGGAAATATTATAGTTATAGGAGCATGTGTATGGCTAGGCATTATTTGCTTGCCTATGATTATCAAATTACTTGTGAACTCTCAATGAAAAGTTGTCTGAAAGTTGCATGGTATCAAGCTACATATTCTCCCTTAACACTTTATAAACAGAGACTAGTGGTCAAAGATGGGTATGATCTTTTTTGCCTCCCGTCAAGCTAAGCCAGAACATGTATGATGGAATATGTGTATCAATGATGGGTAAGCCTAGAAGGTTGAAAAAGACAACCTAAGACAGGCATAGTCTTCTGTCCTATGGCAGAGGCACAGGCATAAAAATTAATTTTTAAAAGGGGGAGTCATGGGAGCTCACAGTTTTGAATCTGTTTCATCTTGACTAAAGGTCAGAAAGTTCAAACCTATTCTTGTTCCTCAAGAAAAACATAAAAGGATGTTTGTACAAAGGTGGGGCTATTGGATGTCTTGATACTCAAAGACCAGGTAACAGGATGCTTGACTTAGTGCATAGTTACTAGGTGTTTTGAGATGTAAGGAGGAAATTGTGTTTGTTTGTTTTTTTTTTTTTTTTTTGGTTTTT
>PVIU01016011.1:0-34657 GCA_004026605.1 Ondatra zibethicus
TCCAGCCCCCATCCAGCTCCCATCCAGCTCCCATCCAACCCCCATCCAACCCCCATCCAGCTCCCATCCAGCTCCCACCCAGCTCCAGGGGATCTAATGGCCTCTCCTGGTTTGGCAGGCAGACACCTTTACTGGCTGAGCCATCTTCATGGCCCCTAAGCTTCTGGAGTTTTTGATTCCTGTGTCTCTACCCTCAATGTTCAGGCTCGACGATGACGCTTCTGCTAGGTATTGTGGTTGTGAAGGACAGGAGACTTGAGACTCAGAGAACTGAGGCTGTGGGGGAAGCTGTGGGAAGGGATACACTCACCTGGGCTGGGAAGTGCTCAGTGCAGTTATGTGAGATGAGCTTGCTTTGCAAGCTTGAGGATCTCAGTTTGGATGCCCAGCACCCATCTGAAAACCCAGGTGTGTCTGTGCTCACCTCTCCCTCCAGCCCTGGGTGTGCAGAGACAGGCAGATTCCAGAGCTCACCAGGAGACACCCGATACTGACATCTAGCCTGCATGCACGCACACACACTTACCTGCACGCTCACCTTTGAGCAATCTTGCACAGACAGGGACACGGACCCCCCCCCCATATGGACTCTAGTGTTGTGTCTCATCCTGGGCACACCTTAGAGCAAAGGTGGCTCTTGGAGCAACTGGAAGGAATAAAGGGTCTCAGAATTGTTTGTGTGGGGGGCAGGGAGTTGGGGTGTTCTAGGCATGAGGCATGGCTGGCTTCGTGGTCCTGGTATCCTGAGCAAAGAATTCCTTGACAATGGGTAGCTTGCATACCATGTGTTTGCTAGGGTATGAGGAAAGGGCCTAGAAGGGCCTAGAAGCTCCACCAGCCCCAGGCATCCTGTGGTGGTCACATGAACTCTCTATTCTCTGCGTCTCTGTCCTCTCGGACTGTTAACTCACTATAGTGACATGCGGTCTCAGGCTGGGGACAATATGTGTTTAAACAATGGGAGGGGCTGTAAGCAGAGAAAAAATGCCAAGCCAGCCGTATAGGGTATGGTACAGTCCTCTGGGGTTCACCCTCTTCGGTTCCCCATTTTTTTTCCTGAAGTAGGGGAGGGAGATGCTGAGTGATAACACATTATTTCAAAGAAGCCCTGTGGCTAAAATTTCCTCATCTCCCCAGCTGAAGTATTTTCTTTTTTCCCTTTAGGCTTTCTGCTATTTAAAGACTTCTGTTTGAATGAAATTGATGAAGCCGTGCCCCAGGTGAAGTTTTATGAAGAGGTAAGGCTCAGCCCTCTCATGTGATTCCCTTCCTAAGTATTTTAGCTTAGCCTTGGAACAGTCTTAAAGATTGCAAACACCTTATGTAATTCAGAAGTTCATTAAATAACTTGGTGGTGGCAGATGAGTTAGCAGCACTGACCATGCCCATAAGCCAGGGCTGATGTACAGTTCAGGCTCCTAGCCTTGAACTCCCAGCCTCTGCCTGTTCCTGTCTCTGCCTATGCCCTGCCTCAAGAGTGCTGGGACTCAAGAGTGAGAGCAGAGGTTCTCAGCCTGTGGGTCATGACCCTTTTGTGGGGTCCAACGACCCTTTCACAGAGGTCACATATCAGACATCCTATATATCATATATTTACATCATGATTTATAACTGTAGCAAACTTACAGTTATGAAGTAGCAATGAAAATAACTTTATGGTTGGGGGTCACCACGGCATGAGAAACTGCATTTAAGAGTTGCAGTGCTGGAAAGATTGGGAACCACTGCTCTAGAGGCTTCGGAGTATGAGGGAGGAAGAAAGCAGATGAGACTCCACAGTCATTTGAAGGTCGTAAGCGGCACCTGCTTTTGGCCATCTATAGGTGCTGGTTGTGACCATGAGAGCTGAGGCTGGAGGATTTGAAAAAGAACTTAAAACCTGAGGTTTCCAGGCCATCTTGGAGGACTGGGGTGGGAACTTTGTGGGGCTGGTGCTCCCGGACATACATTTGCTTTCCCCAAGACACTGGGTGAAGTTTGGGATTGGAGGGATCTGTAGAGTTACTGCAGAAGTTTCTGGAAGGTCCATTGAACTCTGTCTTAGCCTTATGGGGGTTAGAGAATGCAGGCTTCCTGGAGCCATGTGAGTAAGTGAGGGACACTTCGGTGGGAGTGTTATGCCCACTGCTGAGGTATAGCCACTCTTTTGGGGATGAACTGGGTAGTTGGGAATTTCGGCTTTCCACTGGCCAGAGAGATGTTTCTAGACACAAAGAGAATGGAGAGGTTTTAGGGAAGGACCCCATCCCTCAAGATACATGCCAAACACTGAAGCCAAGGAGAGTGGAATGTCACCAGGCTAGGCTGAGATTCCTTGGTCTCTAGAAAAGACCTGTCTTTGAATGCTACCGAAGGCCACACTCAGGAAGGGATCTGTTGGCGGAGGCCGCTTGTTAGTTTCCAGCTTCCCAGGCCCAAAATAATCACACAGAAACTGTATTAATTAAATCACTGCTTGGCCTATTAGCTCTAGCTTCTTATTGACCAGGTCTTATATCCTAAACTAGCCCATCTCCATTAATCTGTGTATCACCATGCGGAGATGGTAAAGTTCCATCTCCATCATCTGTCTCCTGCGGGGCTACATAGCACCTCCTGACTCTGCCTACTCTCTCTGTATATCTCTTCTAGCCTGGCTGTATTCTGATAAGCCATTGGCTAAAAGTAGCTTCTTCATTAACCAATAAAAGCAACACATATACAGAAGGACTTCCCATACCAGGGATCAAACCCATGGCAGATGGGGCATTATGGAAATGACAGCCCATCTCCAGTCTGGCTCACTTGCTGTGAGGTGCCTGTCCTTAATGGATGTGATGAGAGGGGACAAGTGAGAAGACAAGGTCACTGAACACGAAGACCGAGTAGATGAATAGTGGAGTAATTGACAAGTACTTTAAATAACTGCTCACAGATGCCAGGGTGGGGTGGAAGTGGGCGGGGGCTGTTGGCACAGACCTGTGATCCCACACTCAGAAGGCAGAGGGGGTGGGGGCCCAAGTCCATCCCACCCCTTTCAGGACTCACACACAAAAGTTTCCTTAACTCTGCCTGCAGCCATGCCCTCCAGGTGCTGTGAGATGTGAGACAAGTCACATGACCATCCCTGGTGTGTAAGATGCTAAGCTCCCTCCACTCAAGGGGCTCTCATCAGGGGGACTTAAGACTGAGGTCCAGTGAGCTGGGTGGTTATTCCTGTCCACTTTCCCAGGACACCTGTCATGACATAGACAATCTTAGAAGAGAGAATATAACAACAGACGGTCAGTTCCTAAGATTTTTGTTTTTGCCCCTGCTTATTCAGTCATATTCCTCGAACCCCAGCCTCATGCCTGGCATTGTGTGGTTCTGTGTCTCTGGGAGAGAAAGCTAACAGCCAGCTGGATGTCCACAGACATAGGAACTACTCCAGGGGCTCAGCAGACTCCGTGTGGTTCATTGAGGGTTGGTGGCCACTCTACATGAATGAGTTCAGTACCATCATCTCAGCAAGATGTCATTTAAGCAGGAACATGGGTGACGAGAAGACTGGCCCATCCGAGCTGGGGAAAGCACAGAAGGCCACACACAACTATGTGGTGGGAGGAGCTTAGCACATGAAGAACTGACATTGAGGAGGGCAGCCTGGGAGTGGGGGGATGGGGAGGACAGGCGAGTTAAAGATGGACACAGTGACAGGTTCTGATTCTAGCATATTTGGGTGTGCTGATCCGGAGCCTCTGCCATGTGCTGGATGCTCTCCATCCGGACTCACGTCACCTACCGAGAGAGATGTTGAAATCTGCTACTCCGATGGGGGAAGGCCTTTCTGATTTCTCTTGTCACTTTCCCTGCAGGTTGAAGCTCTGTGGTCAGGCTCACACATGATGTCACTGGTATATCACTACAAGAAGTGCCCTGTCTCTTATTTGAGTCCTCTTTTGTCCTAAACTGGCTTCTTTCTCCCTGTGCTGTGGTCACAGCCACCAGCTTCTCCTTGCGAGAGATTGGGGAGGTCTCTTTCAGGCTCGTGTCTTTACAGTGTCTCTTTGTAGGTACAAATGTCCCGCTGACCGTTCCCATCCTGGCAATGCCTGCTTTCCAATGAGTGATTTTAGACATCGTATTCATTTTGCAGAGTTTGCTGAAATTCTTCAGCCTGTCTGTTTACATCTTTAAACAACTCTGGAGCCACTGGGACAGTTATCTCTTAGAGCACACGCTCTCTTCTCTGCTGGGACTCTGGTCATATTTTCATGATTGATGGATATTATCCTGTTGGCCTCAGCACTATGACCAGTTTTTCTTTCGATACTTTTTCTTCCTCTTCTGCAAATTGGACTTTGTCTCGGCTTCTGCAGCCTGCTCTCCCATCCATCCGCCAAAGGGCTTATTTCAGATCCAGACTTTCACTTCTGATAGTTCCAGTTGATTTTTTTTAATAGTTGCTGTTCTGTTTTCATTTCTGTTGCTGTGATAAAATAGCTAGACAAGAACTTTGAAGGGGGAGGACAGGATTATTCTGCTTAAAGTCCTGGGTCACAGTCTGTTGCTGAAGTCAAGCCAAGAGTTTGAAGCAAGTCACATTACAGGCAAGAGTAGAAAGACCCTAAGGTTGTTCCTTGCTAACTTGCTTTAGGCTAACTTTCTCCTGTCAGCCCATTCAGGATCTTCCTTCTCCACCTAGTGAACAGTGCTGCCCAGGATGGACTGGAGCCTTTTACATTAGTTAACAATAAAGACAGCGTCGCATAGATTCACCCTGCCAAGGCCACCTGCTGTAGAAAATTACTCAGCGTTCCTGTCTTCAAGGTGATTCTAGGCTCTAACACGTTGATGTTAAACTAGAGTAGTATGGCTGTTTCCTTCTGCTGCCACCCATCCTTCCTTTTATCACACAGATGTTCTGCTCTTTCTAATTACAATCACTGGTGTGCAGCCCTTGCCCTGATCTTGCTGGATCTCGCTGCCTACCTGCTCTTTCCTGCGTGGCTCCATCTCCTGCACAGGTGAACAACAGAAGCACATATGGGTGGAGTTGTTTATTGCCAGCAGCCACTGAGTCTGGCTTTCCCATACCCCTGCATGGTGCGTCACCACTGAATCTCGTTCAGCTCCTTAGTCATTCTGGGCCACTGAGGTTGGCCGTGCCCAGGTACCCACATATTGTTGTGTACTCCGCAAGTTTGATGGAATGAATGTCACTGTGGATTCTGGAGCCCACCTTTGTGGCCCTTTATCTCCAGAATATTCTCTCATAGTTTCTGTTTGATGTCCCTTCTCCGTTATCCCTGTCTCTTAGGTCTCTCTGCAGTGCTTCCTTGAACTGACAGTCATGGTCTCAGGAGGACCATTCTGCTCTAAGGTTGTTGTCTGGGTTTGATGGGTTTTAAATGAAGCACAAGCATGAAGGATGACGGATGTGGCATGTAGGCAAAGAATCAACGGTGACCCCTTTAACCAGGGTGGGACATGGAGGCTGTGATTCGTGGCAAGTGGCTAGCTAGGGCTTCTTTAGATGAACCCAAATGGAGATGCTTTGCAGATACTCAGTAAGAAAGGTCACATGTGCGATCCCTGTGGCCGATGTCTATGGGCCTGGCAGCTTTCCCTACAGTGTGTGTGGCCAGTGACAAAAGCCTTCCAGAGTGCCCAGTGCAGCATGGCGCACTCTGAAGCCAACGGGAGACTGGGAGAAATGGAGGCAAAGCTCTGGAGACGCGCAACTCAGATCCCAGAGAGGGGAGCTATAGGACACAGCTGCGGCCTGGGAAGTGACATGTTCAACCATGTGTGTGCCCAAGCAGAGAGTTGACTGCCTGAAGGGGGATGCTGTCACCACTGACACTGTGTCTGTTCTTTAGCATAGAGACACCTCTAACGTGGTCCCCCTTACTTAAGTACCCCATCAGCCCTCCTACCAGGATTGGACATAGTGGTACTAAATCAAGAATTCCTTTAGGCCAGCAGAGCCACCGCTGATGGCCTGTTATTTAATTAGTGATCTTTCTGAAAGAAAGTGAAATATAAGTTCAGTGCTGGTGCCATGCTTGCTCTATTCTGTCTGGTGTTCACACAGCTTTCATCAGACCCGGGTCTCGGAGCACAGACACAGGGCTGTGCCTCATTTGTTCACAAAGCCAGGATTGTCTGTGTAACTACTGCAGAAAACAAATCATGGAAACTTCCAGGGAATGAGCATGTGACTTACCAGATGCCACTCTGCCTCACGGGTCCCCTGGACTCGTGTCCCATTATGCTTGTGTTCAGGATATTAGTTTTGGGGTGGTGCACCATGGCTTGAGGTTATTTGCATGTCCAGTGACAAACCTTGGTCTCTGGTTGGGTTACATCTGTTTCAGCATCCAGGCCTTATGGCATTAACACGTGAATCTCCCAAGACCAAAATGTAACCAGAGCAATCACCAAGCAGAGGAAATGAACCAAGCCCTGGTCCTTTCCGTTCTGGTGGCTTGGGTGCATTGTGCCTGACTTTGGCGACCTGGCAGTGCCATCTATGCAGCTGCCATGTGTTAGTTTATGGAAACTGAGGTAGGATGGTTGAATCGGGTCCTTGGTTGTGCCGCTTCGCTGCACTGCCGCTCTGCTGAGAGCCTCTTTTCCTCTTGAGCTGGTGACTGTCTTCTGCCCCAAGAAGACCCCACTTCAAGCCCCGGAAATCCCATAGGCATGCGTGCTAGCCGCCATGCTACACATGATGGAATCTTGGTAATTTCTCAGTGTGGGAACCTGCTAGTTGTCACAGGGCCTCAGTGGTGACGCCTCCCCACCTCCAAGCTATGACCTCGTCTGTATGAGAAATCCTCGTAGGATTGACTGGCTTTAATTCCAGCATGTGAACACCAGTCTGTAAGGTCAAAGCTACTCCCACAAGAAGGTCCCTGTTTCTGTCAGCCCAGGTGGATGGCTCTCAGGTGTGACACCATGTGTGTAACCAGGTTACACAGCAGTGGGCTGTCCGGAAGGTGTCTCTACCTTCATAGTTCATTGTCTTCAGTCTTGTCTTGTGTTGTCAAAATATGTCTGTAAAGAAATGGGAACAGCTTTCTGACCAGGGACCTCGTGTAATCAGATTATAGCAATTTGGATCGTTCCCACACAGAACAGTTGTCTCTAAACTCCATTTCATTGTTTAGTCAGCTGGCAGCCTTTCTTAGCATAGCATTTAAAATAATAGTGTCTCCTTCCTTCCTTCCAACTGTTTCACTGCTAGCCCAGGCTAGCCTTGGCTATACTCCTCCTGTCTCTGCCTCTGGAGAGCTGGGATGCACAGCCATGCACACCAGTCGAGGCCTACATTTACAGTAAATAGTACACTGTTTGTAGTAGTGCTGAAAAAGCATTGCTTTTATCCAGTAGGGTGCTCCACCTCCACCTCCACACTTCCTTCACATAACTCTGGAAACCTGCTGATGAATCCCAACCAATTTCCCTGTCTGATCCTGGAACTCTGGTAGAGCGTGGATCAGTCAGTTCCATCTCAGAGCTGAAGCACAGCCAGGTTGGAAGATCTGTGCTTTGGAGAGAACTGGCCAGGCAAGTGGTCCCTGGCTTCTGTGCTGCGGGATAACTGCGGCCACGGTCGTCTTTATTTCCATATGAAAATGCTCAGGGTCACCAGAGAGGGAAATCCATTTGTGTTTCCAGCTGGGCCTAACTTGATGCAACCTTGTTATCCCCTCCTGCGAAGCGGTCATTTTTCGGGGAATCGCTGCCTCAGTAATTTGTCTTATCTCTCGTGGGGAAAGGTTCCTGGCTGGGTCAGTCATGGTTCTAAATAAAGCTGGTTTCTAGGAAGCTGTAAGCTAATGTTGACAATCTCCGGAAATTTAGATAAAAGAGTACGAGAAACTGGACAACGAGGAGGACCGGCTGCGCCGGAGCCGTCAGATGTATGATGCCTACATCATGAGAGAGCTCCTGTCCTGCACACACGTGAGTGGCCCATCCGGCTCCCCAGACAGCACCTATGAGGGTCACACTGCCACCCCCATGTTTCCAGAAGGGAGCCCAGCTACACAACTGCAATCCTGGGGTGGGGTCAGGGTCTTCTTTTCTCCCATAACCATGCTGGTTTTCTGACTCAGTGTCTCCTGCTACACATATGCTTGCTTTATTCCCTGAAGTCAGTCCTGGTACTGCTGGCAGCTGATGCCATGAGAGGGCTTGTTGGGATCATGAAGAAAGGTTTCTATTCTAGACTTGATGAAGGAAATGAGGATTTACTCTCATTCTTAGTCTCATTATTATTTGACAGGGTCTCTCTATGTAGTCCAGGCTGAACTTCAATTCCCAATCCTTTTACCTCAGTGTCCTACATGCTACACCACCACACCTAGATGATGATGTGATGATATGATGGTGATGTGAGGATGGTGATGATGTGATGGTGATATAATGATGATGTGATGATGATGATGCTATGAAGATGATGTGATGATGTGATGATGCGATGAAGATGATGTGATGATGATGATGTGATGATGATGTGATGATGATGTAATGATGATGTGATGATGATGTAATGATGATGTGATGATGATGATGTGATGATGATGTGATGATGATGATGTGATGATGATGTAATGATGATGTGATGATGATGTGATGATGATGTGATGATGATGTAATGATGATGTGATGATGATGATGCGATGAAGATGATGTGATGATGTGATGATGATGTGGTGATGAGGATGTGATGATGATGTGGTGATGATGTGATGATGATGACAATGATGTGATTATGATGATGTGATGATGATGTAATGATGATGTGATGATGATGTAATGATGATGTGATGATGATGTAATGATGATGTGATGATGATGATGCGATGAAGATGATGTGATGATGTGATGATGATGTGGTGATGAGGATGTGATGATGATGTGGTGATGATGTGATGATGATGACAATGATGTGATTATGATGATGTGATTATGATGTAACAATGATTATGATGATGATGATGATGTGATGATTAGTGTTGCTGTATTGTTTAGAATTGAACCCAGGTTCTTATGCTTGCTATGCAAATACTACTTAGCCATCTCCCTGGCCTTGCTTTATTAGTTTTAATTTAGCTGTACTTTAACAATTAGGTGAATCAGAATTCAATTAATATAAATCTTCAGTGATGTCTTGGGATTAATAAGAACTATAATTATTATGTTAATTTTATTCATGAATAGTTAAGTCAATTTTTTTCACGAATAGTTAAATAATGGTTGAAATTATTGTCTTCCTTAGAAGTCAGATAAACAATCTAATTGAGATAAATTAGATTCTTAGGAACTAACTTCACCAGAAATAAGTGGACTAATTATCAATGTGGAAATTACCATGAGTATGCCTCTCTACCAATGTGAGCCATTTTATAAAGGACACATAGTCTTCGCCTACTCTGTCCAGGGCCTTGACCACTAGGCACATAGGCTATTTGAGCTTATTTAAAGCAATTAAAATTAGATGAAATTGCTCCCTGTCAACCACATCTGAAGTATCCTGGAGCTTTGTGTGCCCAGAATCTCCATATGTAACAACGCAAAGGCACAGCACTGTACTGTGGCAGGAAGGCTGACTGGATGGTCTTGTCACGTCTTAGCACTTAGGGTGTGGTTACAGTTCTCAGTGATGCTATGAGCAGCTGGGCACAAGCTGGCCCCTCTCAGAGCTTCTATTGCTTCACTGTGCTTTATAGAAAGAATTGGGGCTGGGTGGATGCTCACCACTTTGTGCCCTCATGACTTGGCTGAATCATAGAGGATGCATGTGTCTTGTGGAACCTATGTGAATTTGACATTCCTCAGCTGAGCTATGGGGGGAGGGGCTTTGGCAGAGTGGGTTTTATTCAAATGGCTTGTGGTGATTATCCTCCAGATTAAGTGAGACTTATATTCAGGAGTTAGAAGCAATGCTCTCAGAACCTTTAACAAGCCACGAGTGGCAGCCGGGTGGTGGTGGCGCACGCCTTTAAGACCAGAACTCAGGAGGTAGAGACAGGCGGATCTCTGTGAGTTCAAGGCCAGCCTGGTCTACAAGATCTAAAACAAAACAAAACAAAAAAGTCAAGCATGCTTGACTGCCTCTATCCTGGACACTAGAGATTTAAACGACCAGACTCAGAAGCTGGCCTCTCCCCTGACAGGCCTGTGTGTGTCTGCTGCTACTAAGGGTGAATGACTTCTCCCCGAAAGCCTTTTTCAATATGGGTTTTCTGAGGAGGTGGCTGTGGTGGTGAGCATGTCTCAGATGGGAAGCATGCTTTCATGTTTCTACGAGTTACAAGAAATGTAGGAATCCCATTAATCAGTGATAAATAATTTGAATAAAGCAGTCTACGTTGAAAGGTTTCTGGAAGATAGAGTTTGTAACCCGCACGGAAGTCCCATTCTGTTTGCCCCAGCTGCCCTCTGCTGGGGTGAGGCCTCCTACACCCAGAGCCACTGTGGCCTGGCTTGGAATGCTTGTGCTGAATTCCTACATACATATTCCTGTATCCGTCTTCTCTGACACAGCAGACAGTTTACCTCTATAGAGCCGGCATCAAGGAAGGAAGAGGTTATGTAGTTAGGCAGTGGTGGGATTCCTTATACTCTGTTGCCATGGGAACTTTGATTACTGAGATTTCTATTCTGGGCACTTAAATAAGGGCTTTGGATGTTCAGAAGACACTATGTGCTTGGACCGTGTGCAGAGAGCCCACAGGTTACTCTTACAGGATCACTGTGTCAGCCATCTGTTGTAATGTGTGATCTGTAGACGTCACCCCTTGTTAAAATCATGCTGTCTTCCTTCCTGTTATTGTTTTTTAAGACATTCTCCAAACAAGCTGTGGAACATGTTCAGAGCCATCTCTCCAAGAAACAGGTGACAGCCACTCTTTTTCAGGTAAGATGAGATGGCTTCCACACAGATGCCCCTGACCTGCCTCCCAGTCAGACCTGATAATGTTTTGCTCAACTAGTGGAACCGAATCCATGGCGGTCTGCTCAGAGCACGCGGGTCTTCTTCTGCAACCTGCTGCAAAGCCGACAGGTTTTCCCGATGTTCCTGGAAAGGGGCCGCGGCAGCGCTTTCGGAACGATATGTTCTGGAAATCCACTGAGCCAAGACAGAGTTGAGCCTTCCTCCCGCTTGGCACTCACTTGGTGTCTATGAGCAGTGGAGTGCTGCGGCTTCTACTGATTATCTGCTGGATTGAGTGAGATTTATGTTCGAGAGTTAGAAGTGATGCTCCAAGAACCTTCGGGGTCCCATGTCACTTGACTGCTTCTATCCTGAATTCCACAAAGATTTAACACAAGACTTGGAAAGCTGGCTTCCCTGCCGATGGGCCTTTGTGTGTTTGCTGCTGTTGAGGGTTTTCTGTAGCGAGGTGGCAGTAGTCGTGAGGGCAATCCGAGTCTCAGATAGGTAGCATCTGTTCATGTTTCTGGGAATTATAAGAAATGAAGGAACCCCATTAATCAGTTAATTCTCAAAAGTGAAATGAATGCATTTCTCCTTTATTAGATTACCAGGTTGTTTCCACTGAGTTACACTGGGATAGCCCAGGCTAGCCCTTGGATCCTCCACCACCCTGGGGCAATTACAGGCACATGTGACTGTACCCCACTGGTTTTGGATTCAGTAGTGTCTTAGAACATTACAGACTTCTATAAAAGAAAGTCAGTAATTCTCAGATTTAGAGCACCCGTCTAGTGACATACCAGGCATTGCTTTCCCCTCATACAGTCCCAGATGCTCCCAGAGTTAGGTCAGAGCCAGTGTCCCTGGCAACACTGACGAGCTGCTTGAGTACTGGTCATTAGTAAGAAGTACACATGAGCAAAATTCTCAGTGAAACACAGAGGAAGGGGATTTCTGAAGCATGGCCAAACTGGGGAGAAGGGCAAAGGACCCCACCCTACAACCATCGTCTAGGTCCTGATGTGAGGACGAGGTTCAGATAGAGGGCTGTCTGCTATCTCAGGTGTGGTCCCACCCCATCACGTTTGTCCAGGCTGCCGTGTCATCCTGCAAGGTGTTCCGACAGTTCTCAGAACCACACAATGGCACTATGCTTCAGCCCCTTTCTCCCTTGAGCATGAGATTCCTGGGAAAATTCTCATTCTCTGGGACCCTTTTTCATAGTTTGGTGACTTCCAGTGGGACACAAGTATCTTTTTAGATTGTCATCATCCCCGCCAGTCCAGTCACAGAAGAGTCCATGCTTCAGCTCTGGTCTGCTGCAATTTCTGAACCCACTTTGCTCATCAGTAAAAGGGACCAATAGGGCATTGGCTCTCAGAGGAGCCTTGGAATTGGAGTGGGCACACACAGGATGCTTTCCAAGGGGCCTGCCCTTCTCACCATCCCACAAACGAAAGCTGTGATTAGATATCACAGTCAGTGTGGTACTAATGTCTGCATTGCCGTCTCCATGGATTTGTAGTGTGAGAACTTTCAACTGTTTTTCATAGATAGCCCTTAGCCAGTCACGTCTGACATTGCTGGACTGTACCATAGACTACATGGCATGCAGATAGCCCGTAGCCAGTCACGTCCTGATGCTGCTGGGCTGTATGGTCTATTGCTTGTCATGTCACTCTAGGTTCCCATGAGGGAGACGAGATACAGCATTAAGTCAGATTTATCTTCTAGAAACAACAGTGACTGTTCGCAGTAAAGAGTTTTACTCAGCTTTTAGCCAGTTGGGATGCTGTGTCCAAGATCAGGAGTAGAAGCCCCGCAGTCCAGCTTCCCCCTAGGCTGCCTCTTCTCACAGTGGGTGGCTTGAGGCCAGAGAGTTGAAGGTGGGGTACAGGGCTTATTCTTTAATAACTTTCTTCTCATGAGAACTGACTAGAGTCCTGGGAGAACTGTATCAGTCCCTTCTGAGCCCCTCAGGGCCCTGTCCACCTCCTGCCCATCAGTTCAGCATCACCATGCTGGAGACCAGGCTTCCAGTATATGACCCTGGGGAGACGTGTGCAGCCACACTCAACCCTTGGCTCCTTCCATATTCAGATTTCAGCCTTAGTGACAAGGGAACAAGGTCGCTGTAGGCAAGTTCCGAAGACTGCGGTAGTGTGGCCCACGTTGGAGTGTGGTTCAAGACGGCATCCTCATAGCCTAGTGATGACCTGGATGAGTGGCTGGACGGAAGGACAGAGGGCCGTCACCTAGCGAAGTCACTTGCAGCTTAGAGCGCAACACAAATGTGTTAAAGCAAATACAAAGCCACCAATTAATATTCCTTATGTTGGCCAGGCTGGTTTGGAGAGAAATAAATTGCATCAGTGCATTTGGAGGGAGGTGAGGGGCCTGGCTGGAGGTGGGAGAGGGGCCTGGCTGGTGAGTGACTGAAACATGCTAAGCCCCAAGCTCTGCTGGCAACATTCTTAAATCTCATTTATTAGATGCAACTGTCCCTTCTTATGGATTGAGGAAACTGAGGACCCTAGAAGGGATGTGTGCTCTCACCCTCACTGCTGACCACTGGCTTTGTCCCTTCACCTGTGCACATGTGCAGTGGTCCTGAGCAGTGCCTGACACAAGCCACCTCAGGATAGAAGGGTTTGTTGGGGCCCACAGTCCACAGACACAGCTCTTGTGGTGGGGAAGGTGCGGGGGCAGGAGTCCACAGTCAGGAAGCTGCCTCTCACATGATGGTGTTCCCTGCATCAGGGTGGCTCTTCCTTCACAGACATGCTGAGAGATCTGTCTCCATGGTGATTCTTGACCCTGTGAGGCTGGCAATCAGTAGCTACCACCACAGGTTTGATACGTTAAAATGTGCCCAGATGGTGGTGAAGTAACCCTAGAGAGGCTTGGCTGCTCTCCAATTAATAGGAAGAATTTAGTGTTCGATAAAATGGAAAAGTGAATGATGAATGAACCCACCTGTTCCCTGTGGGGAAAGTCTATTAGAGGAAAATGGGGACATGAGTCCCCGCCTGAGCGTCCTGTTGCCAGGACACTGTCTGCTTCTGAGGACTCCGGTCTCCCACTTTCTCTATGTATTTTGGCAAACTTTTAGTGAAGACATGGAAAAGGTTAAATTTCCCATCTTCCAACTCATCAAATGTTACCAAGATATTTTCCCAAAAGTCCACTCTGGTGAACTTTGAAGCATGGCCATCTGCCAGCTTTTTGTTCTCAGCTCGAGTGTGTGAAGCAGAAAATGTGGCTGCTTGTTCAGGATGGTGAAGCAGAGCTGAGGTAGAAAGTAGTTGAACCCCATGTGAGGAACCTGGAGTTCTCAGCAGCTCTCCAGGGAACTCCCTAGACGTCCCAAGGGCACCCACCCCACCCCACAGCCTCCTTTCCCTTCTCCTGAGTATCTTTAGCACTGAATCTAAAGAAGGTATAACATTAATTAATCACACAGACAATTAAGACAATCAGCTTCCAGTCTTTAAATCTCAGTCCACATGGAAAAGGCTCATAGCAGTTTACAAAGCTTGCTGGAAAACTCACTCACATGGCCCAGTGTCAAGTGGAAACATGTGATCTCCTTTTCAGAAGTTAGTCAGAATTTCAAGATGATGACAGAGGTTCGCATAGCTCAGGGCTGGGACCCTCTCCGTGGCTCATGAAGCCAATTCTGATCACTGAAGATGTGTCTGTAGCTCACGAAGAGCTGCTCTATCCCTGACAATGTGGAATGTAGCAGGAGCTGGCTGAGATAATAACCCTGGGATGAGGGGACAGCAAGAAAGACAAGCACGGGGCAACGAGTGTCCCCGGGGAAGTGTGGTTGCTGACCTCAGGCCCGAGTCCACTGGCATGTTTTTGCTTCGTTCCTGCTTACATGGTGTTTCTTCTCCATATTTTCTAGCCATACATAGAAGAAATCTGTGAGAGCCTTCGAGGGGATATTTTCCAAAAGTTTATGGAAAGGTATGCAGCCTGTGTGTGGATGCCTGGTGTTTTCCAGTATGTGCTACCCTTCTAACGTACATTGCCTTATCCCCCCACAGGCCCTGAGTGGCCATGGCCCACAGCCAGCCTTTGGTCATACTGCTTCCTTGAACTTTATGTTATAGCTCTGGGGTGTATACCTTGGTGTGCCCTGGACCACTGCTTTCTACTTAAGCATGGTCTAAACTTCAGACAGTCTGGGGAATTTCCAGGATTAGAGGGAGGCCTTTGCTGACACAGCATGGTCATATCTTGGGACCTTGAGGCACGTCTCCCCACTGCAAGTCAAGCCTGGGAAGGGATAGACTATGTGCTCAGAGGTATCATTTGCACACTTGATGAATTCGTCCCCCTGGGTTTCTAAGCTACAGAGCAGTGTGCAGTCTTGCTCTGAAGTTGTTCAGTGCTCCTTGAGCTGTTTGCCTGTGTGCCTCACAGTCAGTTTTCTGGGCTCCGAGCCCCTGAGAGGCAGCCCCCTGTGTGTGTTCACCTGGACCGTGTAAGTGGAGTTAATTTATCCTGTGCTCAGTGTCTTGGGAAATTGGCATTTATTTATGTTATCGCAGGCATCCGCAGAAACCTCTGGAAAGGGGCTCAGTGGAGCCAGGGAGGAGTGTAGACTCAGAGCTGATCTTCAGCCTCATTCCAGGCCAGACCACTACCATTTCTCAGATCTGGCTCCCACTTCTGAGCCTATCTTACTCTTGTGTGATGGGGTACCACTTGCTCCAGGCTTAGGGCCTATTCTGTTCTTTACCTCAAGAGTTGGTGACCCCTCCTTATGGGATGACAAGGAGCACGATTGCCCCCTTGTGAGTGTGGAGTTTAGGTTTCAAAAGCATGGGCCTTGAGCATCACCAGAGATGTGTAGGCAGATGCGTGGGTGCATTCAGGGGCTAGTTGGGAGTCCCTCTGAGCGGAAGGAGGAGAAACCTCAGCAGTGTGGCTGTGGCTCTCTGCTGCATCCAGGGAGCACCAGAGCTGGGGGAGGGGAGACTGGGAGTGCAGCAGACTCAATGGGCCTCTTGCCCTGAGCAGCAGAGTTGGCCCTGGACTCACCTGAGCCACTCCCACATCCAGGTTTCACCCTCTTTACCCTCCAGGTCCTTTGGCTCTGACTGCCCTGGTCCCTAGAGATTTTCCCTCTGCCCCAGGTATGAATGAGGAGCTGTGCCCATGTTAACCCTGAGACAGATACTCTGCTACATCCGCAGGGGACATCTGTGCTTCCTGAAGAGGAACTAGTCACGGCAAGTTCATGCTTAGCCGGCAAAGGGTACTGACCATCATTCCTCTTCCTGAGCTGCCAGAACGCTAAGGCTGACTGTAAATGTGTCAGAGCCTGTCAGACCCAGACTCTCAGAGAGAAGATAGTTTTAAGTCATGAGGGGAGGGGAGTCCCAAAGACTAGTGTTTCTGCACAAGCCAATGCACGTCTGAACCATGATTTTAAACAGCCTCATAGAGACGTTAGGAGGGCAGCGGAGACTAAAGGGCATTTTAGTTCACGGGGAGAACTGCTGTGTTTGCGAAGACCACAGGGCTTTGAGTGATTGACATCGGAAGCCTTTTATTCAGGGTCTGTTTAGTGATCCCCGGAGGCTGTGGCAGTTGGCATCTTAAGCTTTCTCTTAGGATGCCGGGACCTGTGACTTCACATGAACCCCATCTTCCCTTCCTCCTCTCTGCTTCATTCAAAGAAGCTTGAATTCTGTGTCTTTATGAGGAATCAATCAGGGGCTAGGTGAGATGCAGCCTTCTGGTCCTCATCACCCTTCCCTTCCCTTCTCTCTCCGCTTCCTTTCTTTCTTTCCCCTCTCTCCTTTCTCTAGCTCTAGGGACTGAATCCAAGACCCTATACCTGTTAAATGGACATTCTACCCCAAAGCTACACTGCCCAAACCCACACGTTGAGTTTCTTCTGAACGTCTTATAACACCATAATAAATTCTGCTCATTAATGAATAAGCAAGCATAATAACCTGAGTTAAGAAGATGGAGGAAGCCAGAGCTTGGCAGGCAGTGGGGAAGGTACCTAGAGTACCAGGGGCTCCCTGCTGCACCCCATGGGTTCTTGAGAAGCTCAGGAGCCTGCAGGTCTCTGTCCACCTGCTCACCCACATGAGCAGACCGGTACCATTTGCTGGCTTTGGTCTTGGCAGCCATAAAGTGAGGTCAGGATGCCCCAGGTCATGGGGCTGTTGAAAGGGGTCAGTGAGCTGTGTGGATTGGGCATGCAGTGAACACGGACTCTGTTGGTGGTCTTAGAGATATTTGTGAACATTGGTTGTCCTTTTCTTTTTGGTCGTTTAGAGCAGAAGGTCTAAAGAAGTAGAACCATCTATAGCTACCAAACCCGTGAAGTGAGACTGCTCCAAATCGAAATGCCCCACATGTATAAAAGAAACCATGTCTCAGAGGCCTTGTGTGGAAAGAAAGACATGGAAAATCAGCATCAATACACTATTAAATCAAATTATACATGTGGCATGTGACAGCTGAGGGGAGACACTGGCTCTTTCATTTAAACAGTAAAATTAAGCCACAAATGCTGGGTGAAAAAAGTTTTAATATATATTTTGGGGTTGTATGTCATCGCTCCTCCCCCTCCAACTGCTGTGTTTCCAAGTTCATGGTTTCTTCTATAATTATTGTTGCTACAGACATATATGTGTGTGAATACATATATTCACACAAGTGAATAACCTGAGTCCATTTCGCTTTGCTCACATACACATGTGTGCAGGGCTGACCACTTGGGACCGGACAAGCTATGTGGGCCATCATTCTTGGAGGAGACTGATTTTCACTTGGGGTGGGGCCATGTGGGGTTTCTCTTGTCCCTGTTGGCAGGTTAACTGGTATTGTCACTGTGCTGGTCTTGTTTGGGCAACCATATTGCTGAGAATTCATGTCTGTAGCTTCTCTGTTGTATGTCCTGGTCCCTGGCTCTTACAATCTTTCTGCCCCTCTTCCAAGATTTGCCCTAAGAAGCAGGTGAGGGATTGTGTGGGAGACCTGTCGGGTGTGGTCTTTGAGATTGTTTTCCTTGTGTGAGAGGCAACACTGGAATTGATTTCAGCCTGTCCCATAAGGCTCTTCTAGAACTCCATTAAGTGTTTATGTAACTCTTTGGTAATTACTTATATTCTATTTTAGCGATAAATTCACCAGATTCTGTCAGTGGAAGAATGTGGAATTAAATATTCATGTGAGTACCATCCTTCTGTTTCCTCTGCCCTGATGTCATGAGAAAACGCTGCTTTGTTCTGGAACATTTTCCCCAAGGGTTCTTGGCACAGATGTCCTTGTACGGCTCCTTGGCTGGAAAGGTGGGCTCCCATGCTCACTGATAAGCAGTCAGGACCTTGGCTTTCTTTTCCCATGCTTGTGTGAGAATGAGTTCATATATACATAGGAAAGGCTATGTTAGGCTGGAACTGATTGACCCCAAATATGGCAGTGACAACACAACTTAATGTTCTGCCTCTGCAGCCTGGGCTCTGGCCACGCTGTGAAGGTTCCTTTCCCTGTCTACTGTAAGATATAATAAAAGGAGCAGAATCCTTTGCTGGAATAAAGTTTCAGGGTTGTTTTATTTCCTTTTCCTTATTTTGAAACTGACAGAAGTAGGGGTTGGGTATTTAGCTCAATGGTAGAACACTATTGAGGGCAAGGGTTCAGACCTCAGCATGAGGGACAGATCTCTCTCTCTCTCTCTCTCTCTCTCTCTCTCTCTCTCTCTCTCTCTCTCTCTCTCTCACACACACACACACACACACACACACACACACCACAAAACAGGAAAGTTGAACAAAGTAACCCTTGGACACAGACCACCGCTGTGTGTAGTTGCTAGGTAGCTTGTCATTCCCCGGGAAAGGACTGGTCTATGGGTCACGTTTGGATGCAGTTCTGTCTGCATCTCTACCTTCCTCAAAGGATAGAGATCTTCTGAAAAACACAGGGTTTAATGGACAAAAGAATCAATTGTGTTTTGTTTTTCAAGAAAATTTATACCTAAAGCAGTTCTGTTGGAAGAGGAGTTCACTAAACTTGTTTGTATCCCGTGTCCAGAATGATTTAAATTAAAGAGTTTGTAACACACACACACACACACACATACACACACAGATACATAGACACACATATGCACACACAGACACACACAGGCATATACACACACAGATACACATGTACACAGATACAGGCATACATATATACACATACAGACACACACATGCACACATATACACGTACACAGACACACACAAGCATACACACACAGACACACATGTACACAGATACAGGCATACAGATACACACACATGTATACAGACACAGATACATATATACCTAGACATACACACATATACACAGATACACTCACACACAGGCATATACACACAGACACACATGTACACACATATATACACAGATACAGGCACACACATATACATACGCACAGACACAGATACACACATATACATACATATACACACAGGCATACACACACAGACACAGATACACACGTACAAACATATATACACAGATACAGACACATACACAGAAATATATATACACATACACAGATACACACAGGCATATACACACAGACACAGATACACACATATATACACAGATACAGCACATACATATATGTATATACACAGATACACACACACACACACACACACACACACACACACCCCTCTTTCCTGGCCTCTGAGCTCTGTTGATGGAGGAGCACTTGTATAAATGAAGTCTTTTTCTATGACTCTCTTTTATTTTCATCTGAGGAGTCCTGCCCACAGCCAGCCTCTCAGCATTTCCAGTTAGAAAGACATTTGTCCTGAAACAGATGCTCTTGACATGGACTCTTGTCCACCCCCTCTATCCCCCAGGATAGTGCCTGGAATGGTCTGATTGTCCCTAAACTCTAGGCTTCCTGGCGGCTGAGATCACTATTCATTTTGAATAGGAATTCTACACTCACTTGGCCCCAGGGTCATGGCTTGCATAACCTAAGGTTTTCAAGTGTGCAGGGACAATCCCGTCCCACGCTGCAGCCCCATGCTGTCTCCATGTTGGGCCTGGTGTGTCACGGGGAGGTGGCCAGGGGAGAACGCTGGCCTGGTATTCTAGTTATACCACCCTGAGCCTCAGCTTCCAGCCTCAGGACTCTCTCCTGAAAGGGGAGGGACACCAGGCTGCCTGCACTTTGCCTTCATGTGACTTTCTGTGATTTTGATCTTCCTTTTGTCTTATGCCTCCACAGCTGACCATGAACGACTTCAGTGTGCACAGGATTATTGGCCGCGGAGGGTTTGGGGAAGTGTACGGCTGCAGGAAAGCGGACACCGGAAAAATGTGAGCCTCTGTCTTCTCACCAGGGCCGCTAAGAGTGCATTGTGGAGGCCTCGCTCCCACAGAAAGAGATAGGTGCTTGAGCTTGGACCAACAGCCTGGCCCTCCACTTCTCAGGGCTGCTGTAAAGCTAACAGGAGCCACATATGGAGTGCCCACGCCAGGGAGCCCGCCCTGCAATTGCTACCTGTTCCTCTTGGAGCTTGAGCTAGGGCCCCATGATGCCCACAGAGACCTCGTAGGGCTCCTGCTGAAAGTCCCCCCAGGACCAGCGTCCTCTCTGCTCTTCAGTAGGAGGTTTTATGAAAATCATTCTGGCAATGTGTGGAACATCTCAAAAGTTCCTTGTCCGGAAGAAACTATTTCCCATGTGCTGAAGGTTCCTTGGGGCTTCAGGAACCCAGTCGTTATAGGATTGCATGGGCAAACGGAGAAAACACTAAACTATTTCCCATGTGCTGAAGGTTCCTTGGGGCTTCAGGAACCCAGTCGTTATAGGATTGCATGGGCAAACGGAGAAAACACTAAACTGGAGCATCGTCTGCTTTCCTATAGGTCATGTGATAGGGTCTCAGTGTGTGGCCCTTGTTGGCCTGGAACTGTCTACTAGACCAGGCTGAGCTCCGGCTCTTATAGATCACCTGCCTCTGCCTCAAGGCATTTCCCAGCATGCCCAGCTCACACTGTTTCAGTTAACAAAACATAAGTGGGTTTTCTGAGTCCCAGACTTGACACCACTTCCACGCCAAGGTGGGGGTGGGGTAGGAGAGTTGAAGCAAACATGACAGTCACCCAAACTTTAGATTTCTCTCTCAGCTTTCCACTGTTTTACTAAAAGTGCTTCCTGCTTTCCTCCATCTGAGATGGTTCCTGCAAATTTTAAGTTGTCAGCGGGCCCCTCTGATAACCAGCCACAGACATGAAAAGTCTGTTTATCACTTAAAAGACCACAAGACATGCATGAGGGTGGGAGAAGCCAGGCAGGGTCTCCTGCTCCCCCTCCCCCGCCCAGTATCGTGGGGCAGGAGCACATGTTATATATTTCTTTATTAATGTTTATTTATTTGTTTATTTATTGTTTCTGCTTCATTCTTTATCTAACTAGCTTCTCTACCCATGTGCTGAGAGAAATCCCTCTGGTGCTGCATGATTTCTTTCTTCCCAGAGTGCCAGCAAAATGGAGATTTCCTGCAGGGCACCTGGATGTCATCTTGCTTTCTTTCAATGTGGTAGAAATATTCCAGAAGTTCGTGTAGCCTGGTGTAACCGGCTGACTGCACCCTCACCTGTATGTTCTCAGGTACGCCATGAAATGCTTAGACAAGAAGAGGGTGAAGATGAAGCAGGGGGAGACCCTGGCCCTGAACGAGAGGATCATGCTGTCCCTCGTCAGCACTGGGGTGAGTAGTGGGCCCTGTGGCTTCTTAGCTCTTATCCATTGCTCTTGTTTGTCCCAGCTGATCACAGAGGGGGTTGAACAAGGGTGGGTTAGGGTGTGACACAGGGAGGGCCGTGCTGGGTGGGCAGAGTGTGAGGACAGCATAGCCCTTGTCCTGCAGACCCAGCATCTCCCTTGGAGCCCTGCCCTTCCTTGGCTTCCTTCTTTGCGGCTTTGTGCCAGATGGCAGAAATTATAATGAGAAGAACGTTTGAATGTGATTTAAAAATTGCCTACACCATGGAAAGCTAGCCAGAGGAAGAAAGGTTGCCCCCTGTCCTTCATGAGCCAGGCAGGGGATGGGACTTCCACTCTGACTTATTTGCCTGGCAGTGGGCGTGGTCAGTCACGGCAGCCTTAGTTTAGGAGCTGGAGATGTAGCTTTGGGAAAGAGCACTTGATGGGCAGGCGTGAGGCCTTGTGTTCAATTCCTGTACCACCTCCAGCAAAAGCCCCAGAAGCCACCAAGTGAGTTGACCCAACCAAGACAGCTTCCCTTGCCTAAATCTATGCAGCATGTGGACACCAGAAGGCTGCGGGCAACACTCAGAGCAGGACAGGGGTTGGGACCATGGACTTGAACTGTGGTGCAGTATCCCTGTCATAATTGGAAAGTATCTGATTGTCTCTGTCCAGGCCATAGGTGGGCATTTCTAATTGTCACCCCCAGCCATAGGTGGGCCCTTCTGATTGTCATCACTGGATTCTATGTCCTCTCTGCCCAAAGGATCTGAAGGCATCAAACCTTAGTGGCTAGTTAAAGAACCCTTCCAGCTGGTGAGAGGGCTGTGGAGACCCAGGGTGGACCCGCCCCTTCCAGTTCTCGGCCTCACTGACCCAACCTCAGTCGTCCCTTTGGAGGCAAAGTGGGTTTTCATGACCAGCTTTTGTTGACTTATGGTTGGTAATGATTCTAGCCTTCCTTTTCAGAGCTTCCAGAAGGACTGTTTGCTACGGGAGCAAAACAGTCGTGTTGTTTAGGTGAACTGTAGGATGAGGACGGGGCTCTAAATACTCCCTCATTGTGCGCCCCTGCTTTCCAGCTCTGGACATTTTGCTTCATTTTCCATGAGTTATTTCAAAGCCCCGTTCGTTTTCAAGAAGTCATATGGAGAATGTATTTTTTTTTGATATTAGAAGTATATAAGGTCATTTTGTTTTTATTCTTTTAATTTTTTTTCAGACAAGGGTGTATGGGTGATCTTTGGTCTGACCTGAAGGGAATCAATTTGAAAATGATGTTACATTGGGCCACTAACTTAAGCTGACTGAAGAGAGCCCTACTTATGTCCAGATATTGATCTGGAGGCTGGTTAATGGGGACACAAGTGCATCAGCCTGGAGAGCCATAGCAAAGTGACTTGGGATTGTCAGCGTCTGGTTCTGTATGTCCTGGACACCAGACGACACTCCTTCTGGCGGCCGCTTGGCCCCTGGATCAATGAGGCTCACAGGCAGTGGATTCTGAGGCAGCACCCAGCCTACCCCTTTTCTCTGTTACTCCTTTAAGTCTGTTTCACAGCATGTCAGTGATAAGCACTATGGAACTAAAGCCATGAAACCTGTAACCACTTACCCTCAGGGACAACTGAGCTCCAGACTAAAGTAATCAGAGGGTCTGGGGGAGGGGGCTTCCTAGGTATGGCAGGGGAGGGGCTGACCACAAGTATTTGTACAGTCTCACAATACTTTGGTCACATGCCCAAGTTTGCCATTGTCACATGTTGCTCTTAGGCTCTCAACCCTCATGCAGAGATCAGGGAAGGCTCTGGTGGCAGGTGCAGCTTTGGTGAAGTAGCTATGGGTTTTCTCAGGCATGAACTTGAAAAGCAGGCAGAGATCATCACCAGGCTGTGGTCTGAGGCTGTGAGAAACCAGGCTTGCAAAAAGGACTTGAAAGACTCAAACTTGAACGGCTTTCTTGTTCAGAACTTGATGATCAGGACTGAGGCTGTCTAAAAAAAAAAAGAAGGTGTAGATCCCACTGGCTGGAACTGGGTTGGGGTTGATGGGAGCCTATACCTGACACTGGATGAAATCACCTTCTATGGAGCCCTGGGGATGCTCAGGAGACCAGCAGGTGTGGGGCTTCCATCATGGCTGGATACCCATTTGTGTGTGTGTGTGTGTGTGTGTGTGTGTGTGTATGTGTGTGTGTGTCCTCAGGCAAGCAGTTCCCTATTCAGTGGGCTTGGGTTTGACTTCCTGGGCTTTGAATTAGGGAAGTGAGACCTGCTGGTTTTTTAGAGCCTCTGATTCTAAATCTAAAACTCATTTATTATCTTACTAAAGGCGCTTGCTTTCTCAGGGAGACACAGCGAACCCCTTTGCAGTTTCTCGTGTCTGTCATTAGAAGGACTACAAGCCAGCGTGTCCCAGAATCTTCCCTGTAAGGTCCTCCGGTGTCCTGGGTACAGTTCCCCGTCAGCTTGCAAAGACCCTGGCCTTACTGAGTTTAGGGTCCTCTGTTCCACTAAGCTGCCCCTTAGATCACAGGGCAAGTTTTAGGGGAGCCCCATTGAGGATTAAGGGGGAACTGTGGAGCAGAATAAGATGGTTTCCCCAGAAGGTCGTGGGGAGGTCTGGAGAAGCATGGGGGCCTGTGCTGGCTGGTTTTGTGTCAACTTGACACAAGTTAGACTCATCTGACAAGAAGAAACTTCAATTGAGAAAATGTCTCCATAAGATCAGTCTGTACACAAGCCTGTAGAGAATTTTCTTAGTTAGTGATTGATGGGGGAGGGTCCAGCTCATTGTGGTTGGGCCCATCCCTGGGCTGGTGGTCCTGGGTTCTATAAGAAAGCAGGCTAAGCAAGCCATGAGGAGCAAGTCACTAAGCACCCCTCCATGGCCTCTGCATCAGCTTCTGCCTCCAGGTGCTCTGTTCCTGCCTTGTCTTCCCTCAGTGGACTGTGGTCCAGGATACGTAAACCAAACAAACCCTTTCTCCCAACTAAATTTTGGTCATGTTGTTTCATCACAGTAATAGTAACCCTGAGTAAAGCAGGGCCCAGAAGGATATCACAGGAGGATAGCTCTGTGCTTCTTGTACTTGAGGGCACACAACACTTGGCATCAATAAATTCGCCATCTCAGCAGAGGACCAAAGAGGAAGCTGTCGTTCATCTTGACCCAGTTTTTTCTAGAACTTATGGAAATGAGTCTAAGTTTGTACACCATCTCTCTGCCTCCATAGTGTTGGGATTGCAAGCACAGGTCACCATGACTAGCTCTTTAATGTGGGTTCTGGAGATCAAACTCAGGCTGTCTTGCTTGCATGGTGAGAACTTACAGATTAAACATCTACCTAATACCAAGGTTTTAGAGAAGTTTTCCTGTGAAAACCTTGACACCTTCTTTTGATTTTAATAATTCATAATGTTGAGAAAATCCATATTGTGTGGATAGGCCGTGTTGTGGTTGCAACCCTCTAGTGCTGAGGTGTAGTTGGAATTTTCTTTGGGCCACCTATCAGCTCCCAAATAGAGACACAGAGACGTAATTAATTGTGAAGGCCCAGCCACAGCTTAGACTTGCCCACTAGCTCTTTTAGCCTAATTAACCTGTTTCTGTTCAACTGTGTTTTGCCTCGGGGCTTTTCCCCTTTCCTTTATTCTGTATGTCCTACTTTCCTGCTTCCTCCATGTCTGGCTGTCTGGCCCCTGGTGTCTCCCTGGTGTCTCTTTTTCTTTTTCCTTTAAAGACTATATTCCTCCTCCTACTTACTCTCTGTGCACAGAAGTCTTGCCTATACCTCCTCCCTCTTTCTTGCTCATTCAACTTTTTATCAGAAATCAGGAGCCTAAGGCAGGCAAGGTAAAACAGAAACACATCTTTACCCAATTAAACAATTGCAACACATCCTTGCATAGTTAAACAAATTCAACACATCTTTACACAGTTAGACAATACTCTGCAACATAAACAAATGCAACACATCTATATGTAGTTAAACAAGGGCAACACATCTTTGCATAGTTAAACAACTATTCCACAGTGGTGAGGACATGTGAAGAATCTGGACTTGTGAGTCCTGCAGAAGAAGAGCGGACATGAAGACTGGTCATCAGGAGAAGCAGCCTTGCCAGGAGTCAGAAGTCCTGAAGTCACCCAAGGCTTGGGACACCAGTTCCCTGCCCAGGCCATTCCTCTCCTGAGCTTTTACAAGGTGGCTGGCTCTGCTGTTAGCCTGACCTATGTGTGACTGAGTCTGCTTCTCTCTCCCTGAGAGCATGAGATAGCCTTTGTTGCTGCACATGGCGCTTGCTCGACGTGTAGCTGGAAAGCAGGGTTGGCAGGAGCTTCCCTGGGACCAGATCCAGCTTGAGGCCGTCTTCTAGACAGCCCCTGGGCCAAGAACGGCTCATCCATTTCTAGATGGAGGAAAAGGATGCAGAACAGATGGCAGCTGCTGTGCACGGTCTGTAGAGCCTGAGCTACTATCTAGTGCTCCTTCTCCTGACTCTCCCCAGGGGCCTTTCCTGGGCTAGGCAAACCCAGCAGAGCTGTGAGGTCGTTCTGCAGAGGTTCTGTGAGGCAGCTCTTGCACCTGTGGCAAGGTGGGCCCCCAACTGTCTGCCTGGTGTGGAGTTGCCAGGTCATGGGGTCAGCAGGTGATGCACAGTCCAGGTAACAGCTCCAAACAGCTGGTCACGGCTCAGCACCTAGGTGTCCAAACAGTAGTGTTGGTACAGAGTGTGAGGTCAGGCCATGCTTTGGCTTTGTTGTGCAGATGCTCAGCTGTCCAGCACTGATAGAAAACACTGACCCTGCCTGTCGCCTTTTATGTTGCATTTATTGCACTCAAGTGACCATCTGCATGTGTGCTCATTGGAGAGTTCCTTCCTCGGCTACACTGCTTTGTGCTTGAACTTAGGCCATGCTGTCTGAACTACATTTACCTTATAAGTAGTTCTATGTGTGTGTATGTGTGTATGCATGTGTATGTATGCAACTGTATACATGTGTATACCTGTGTGTATATGTATATATTATATATACACTTGTGTATATATATTATATAAGCACTTGTGTGTTTGTGTATATACGTGTGTATACCTATATGTGTACTTACATGTATATGTTTGAATATACCTGTGTGTGCCTCTATATGTGTACACATGTGTATGCACATGTATATTTAGATAGTGTGTGCTCCTATGTGTGTGCACACATATATGTATGTGAGTGCATATATGTGTATGCAGTATGTGTGTGTACTTGTTTGTGTCTTTATTTTTCTTTGTATATGCATGTGTCATCTGTGTGTGTGTGCTCACCTTATGCAGAGGCATGGGGATGCTTGTCCATATGTGTGCCTGTAGAGGCCAGAAGTGGATGCTGGCTTAATCTATCACTCTGTACCTTGTGTTTTGAGACAGGGTCTCACTGACTTGGCTAGATGGACAGCCAGTGAGCCCTAGGGATCCCCTTGTCTCTGCCTGCCCAGTGTTAGCATTCCAGTGTGTGCTCAGGTGGGTGCGGGGCATCTGGACTCAGGTCCTCACGCTGTGCAGCAGCAGTGTTCCCACCAAGCCTTCTCCCAGCCCCGTAAGAAGTCATCACATCCGTCTGTGACTTTCCTGGCTTGTTTTTCACAAAACGTGTCTATACTTTAGACTAGTTGTAGTCCCCCTGTCAGCGCTCATTTCTGTTAGGGTTCTATGTCATCCATAACTGATTCAAGTGACATGGGCAGCCATTTAATGTTGAGTTATTCTGTCAGTCGCTCTACAACATATGTTCCACCTTCAAAAGCTAATTTCATCCTTATAGCACAGATACTAACCACTCTCTTGTTCGGTTCTCCTGTGTTCAAAGCAGAGATTCAAACACATAGTTGACTGGCCAGGACCCAAACCGTGGCCAGCAGAGGCCAGTGGAGCAGCAGCGTCCCTGGAGGCTCTGGAGGTTGAGTCAGGGTGAGAGAATGCCTCGAGCTCAGCTGCTCCAGTGATGGCCTGTGTCTCTGTCTCTGTCATCAGTGGGATCTGTTGCTCGAAGGCTTCTGAAGTGACCAGTGCATGTCGCACTCAGGGCCAAGGAGAAGGAGTAGGAGTCTACAGTGGGGTGTTTGGTGGTAGGAATGGTTTCTGGGGCGGCTTCTGTTCTTCTCAGACTTGTGTTCATTCTCTCTAGGACTGTCCCTTCATTGTCTGCATGACTTACGCCTTCCACACACCGGACAAACTCTGCTTCATCTTGGACCTGATGAACGGTAAGCAAACCCAGGGGTTCAGCTGCAGCGAGAGCTCTGCGTGGCATTCGTTCTGAGCTGGTGGCACCCAGGCATGCTGGACTCTGTGAACCTGTCCCATAATTGTAATCTGTTTGTAATTTGGAGGACATCTTTGCCCTTTGGACTTTGGTAGATTCATCTTCAATATTGGCTGTGATTTCTCTTTCAGCCTGTCATTCTCTCTCTGGAAAGCTGGGTCTAGAAACTTCTCACAAAATTAATACACGCCTTGAAGTTTTACCTTCTGGACTGCAGCTGCCCCCAGTCTTTAATTAGCTTATTTCGTGGTCTCAACTCTTAGGAACGAAATATCTCCCAAGCACAGGCATGCATTGAGAAGCTGGCTTTCCAGGACTGGTTTGTGTGGGTCCTGCCTTGCTCCTCTGTGTTTCTGATGTCCTTAGGACTCTGCGTTCATCTTTGAAACAACGAACGGTCACCCAAAAACATACAGACACAGAATGTTCAGCTGGGGAGGCTTTCAGCATGAGGATGTGATATTGGAGCACTTGGAGTATTTTTAGGAAAAGCTGAAATGAAAGATGAACCATTCAGCCATTCAGATCCTTTTTATTTTTTTTTTAGTTCCTTTGAAGTTTTATTATGTTTTGAGTGTTTGATTTGAGCTCAGATCTACCCCCAAAATAGGAAGAACATAAGGTCAGTAATGAGCCAAAGATGCCAGAGCCAACAGCACATGCCTTGCAAATCCTGTGTGTAAATGGGCAGAGGGGGAAGTGCTCATGGAGGGGTGAGGGCAGAGTGGCCCCTTCCCTGCCAGGGCCAGGCTGGTGGAGGTTGAGCTGGCCCACTAGAAAGAGCTTGGAGCCCTTTATTTAGTGTCTCAGTACATGCGCAGTGAGGGAAGAGGTGTGTGGAGTCCAGGGCAACAAAGTCAGACATTTGACAGACTTTATCATACACCTCTCCTTGCCCTGGGCCTTAAGGACTGTCCTTGAAGCAATGCAACTATTTCCTTTTCCCATCATTATGTTTTGAACAATTCTGAAGTCATGGCTAGGGTAACAGTTTTATGAGATTTCTTGGATACCCATCGCCTAGGGTTTGCCAGTTACTCTTCACTGGTTTGACAGCATTATATCCCCCTCCATGGGACCAGTGTTGAAGGCTTTTCTGGTTTTGTTTTGTTTTTTTAACTTTGGACTATTGAGGCAGTCATTGTTTTGGAACACTATGTAGGTGGGTTCAGTTACTAGGCAGGTTTAAATAATCAGTGGTTCAGCTGGCCCATGCTTGGTGGTATAACAGAGCCACCAAGCCCCTAATGGTGGCTCCATCTCATCCATGAGACATGGTCTCACCCATCATCCACTTGACGTTGTTTCTATAATGAGCAACACCTTTGATCAGATTACAGAAACCAAAGACAGATGTCAAGGCAAAAGGAAGGGCCATTCTGTTTTTCTCTAGCACCCCTGTTATTTAGGGTGACCCCGTCTACTCTCAGTGAACATTCTGGGTCTCTGGTTGCAGGGGGCGACATGCACTACCACCTCTCCCAACACGGGGTGTTTTCTGAGAAGGAGATGCGCTTTTATGCCAGCGAGATCATCCTGGGTCTTGAGCACATGCATACACGCTTCGTTGTCTACAGAGACCTGAAGGTGAGGAGGGTTGGGGTGTGCCCACAGCAGGGATGGTACCTGTGGCCAATCCCCATTGTCATGGCAACCTCACTGCCTGCGAAGGTGCCGGGTGGAGAAGTTCTCATTCTAGGTCCAGGAGTTGCACAATAAAGGAGATGCTTGTTGGTATGTTTTGGGCATTTCCAACTTTGTATATAATCGTGATTTGGTTGACGCTCACTAAGGAACAGATCTTATCCTGCTGTTGGTCAGGGTTTGAGAGGGATAAAGACAAGCTGTGGGCCAAGATGAAGGATGATGGAGTTCTTGCTCCTGTGAACAAGGCTGGTTGGATGGAAAGGGGTGGGTTGTGGATTGCAGCTCAGTTCATAAAACTTCCTGGGGACACCTTGTGGTTCCTTACTGAGTTGAGATTGACTCACTGATCTGTGGTCAAGTGCTTGGTTCTGGGGTCTCCATGCAGGAGGGAATATGGGTGTGTCCATGGTGACACCATCTATGTGTGAAGCAGACAGAGAAGAAAATAAAAGGGACTGCATTGGTCAGGGATTCATGCAATAAATCTCCATGACCAAAACCAACTCAGGGAGGAAAGGGTTTGTTTCATTTTATAGTTTATAGTCCATCATGCAAGGAAGTCAAGACAGGAGCTCAAACAGGACAGACACCTAGAGGCAAGAGATGATGCAGAGGCCATAGAGGGGTGCTTGTAATGGTCTGTCCTGTCCCTTTAAGAGATAAGCCCTGCCTACTCCCCTCCCCTTGCACTGAGGCAAGCAGATCTTCCTTTCTCTTCCAGCCTACAAGCTCCCTCCTTTCATCTCTCTCTTCCCTCTCCTGAAGAGGTAACTTCTGCCTTTTTCCCTTCTCCCCTCCTCCCCTCTGGGTTTCTTTCTTTCTCTCTCTGCCTCTCTCTTCCCTCTTCCCTCTTTTCCCTCCCCTCACTCCCATAGCCCACAGAATAAACTGTACCCAAACCCTCTCTGTCTCTCATCCACTGCAGTTCCTCAGTTCCTCGAGGGATTGGCTGACCCACCAAGGGCTCTCACCTGCCACGCGGCTCCCTGCCTGGTACCCACTGCCCCTTGTGGCACACTGCCCGCTGCTGCCCCTTGGCCACCCGCAGTGTTTTACTTTTACCATTACAGTGCTGCTTACTGGTTTATTCCCCACAGCTTGCTCAGCCTGCTTTCTTATAGAACCCAGGACCACCTGACCAGGAACGGTACCACTCACAATGGACTGGGTCATCCCCCATCAATCACTAATTAAGAAAATGCCCTACAGGCTTGCCTACAGCTTGATCATATGAAGGCATCTTCTCAATTATGGTTCTCTCTTCTCAGATAACTCTAGCTTGCATCAAGTTGACAAAAACAAACAAACAAAATCATCCAGGATGAGACCCTGACAGATTATAGACACATGTGTGGGATGTGTCAGTAACAATGAGAGGTAAATTGGTAGGGGTGACAGCTTACCAATAGGATAAGACAATGCTGAGAGAAAGTGTTAGTGGCTCATTTCTGTTTCTTCTGGAATGGTTGAATATGCAGTGGTCTGGGATGAAGTCCTGTTACTTTCTCCAAAGCTCTGTGAGACGTTGTGTTGCTTGTTTGAGACAGGGGTCTCCCTGTGTAGTCCAGAGCAGCATGGAACTCGAGATCCTCCTGTCTCAGCCTCCCAAGATGTGCCAGCCTGTCCTGACACTGATAGATCTAGGAAACAAAATGCTATATTTTGGTTTTGAGCACATAATTTTTTCCCTGAATACTTCTGAGAAGTTGAAAGTGTTCTTTGTGTTAAAGGATTACTCTCTTAGCTTTCATGCGTGCATACAGAAGAAAAGATAATTTTTTGTTGAACTAGAAATAAGCAGATGCTGGAGGGCTCATGGCGTGTTAGTTGTTCATGGATTTTATGAGGAGCCAGATACATGCTGACGCTCACGGAGCTGCTGCCCTGTGTCTTAATTTAGACCCTGGAATGGCTTCTACCCGCGCCTCTGCTGTGTTTGTTTTCTAAGCTTTTTAGTAGGCAATGATGTTATTCAATTCCCATCCGAATTTAATCCTAGCCACTCATGATTATTCATGCTTCAGTGTTGTAAGAGCTTGCCATTATTTTTATTTTAGTCAAAACAATAGGTGCTTCACGGCAGAAGGCAAAAAGCTATTCCTGAGGAGACTGTGGTTGGGTGTGTTGGGGGTGTGGTCTTTGTTTCTGTGATTGCTCTGCCCAAATCTATTCTGGATGGAAATTGTCCCAGTCACCTCAGAGTCAGGGTTAGACCATTTTGGCCATTTGCTAGGGCCCTGGTCAGCGATGGCTGTTCATCAGAATTAGCATGATGCTTTGGGATGCTCCCAGTCCTTGGGTCAGCAGTTGCACATCTCTGCAAGATCCCTTCTTTGTCTTGGCCTTTGAAGCCATGTTCTCTGAAGCCTTGTGGTCCACAGATGACCTCCAGAAGCCTGTGAACCTGCTCCCCATTGCTAGGATGTCCATGCGGCTATACCGGAGCTTTTGAAGTAACCCCATTGCTAGGATGTCCATGCTGGTTATATCAGAGTCACCACATTGCTAGCATGTCCATGCAGCTACACTGGAGCCCTTGGAGTCACCCCATTGCTAGCATGTCCATGCAGCTACACTGGAGCCCTTGGAGTAATGGGGAAGACATGTTTTCAGTTCTATGGTGGGAACCCTCCTGCCCCCCACCCCCACTTTGGGTGTCATTCTCTGGTGGGGTTGGTGTAATGGTTAAGACAAAATGATGAAATTCCCTGAGGGGCGGCAGTGGGTCATAAGGGGCAGCCGGGTTCCACCACCTGAGGCCTCTGTGGGTCCCAGGCAGGTAGAAGGCGGTGGGTGGGAGATCTCGGTGGGTCGGTGTGGCAGCCTGTCCCCATGAGCAGCAGCAGGTGGGAGATGGATAGGCACACCATGCAGAGAGAGGGTTTGGGTATAGTTTATTCAGTAGGTTATGGAAGGAAAGGGAAGGGGGAGAAAGGGAGAGAAAGAGAGAGAGGGAGACAGAGGGGAGAGAGGATGAGGGGAGAGGAGGCTGCAGCCACTTATTCCAAAGAGAGACAGGGCAGAAAGAGCACAGGCTGGAAGGGGAAGGAAGATCTACTTGCCTCTGTGGATGGGGGAGGGTGTGGGTGGGGCTTGTCTCTTAAAGGGACAGGATAGACCATTACAGGAAGGGCCCATTGTCTCACAGCCCCTTCCCACTGAAGTCAGCAGAGTGGTGCTCTGTTCCTTGTCCTGCTGCCTTGATTTGAGAACTCACATAGGGATGCACTCTGAAGAGGTCATGTTGGCCAGGATGAAATGATGACATAGGGTATGTCCTGTGGAGGTCATGTGCAGCTCTGGTCATCTCTTGGGGACTCTTGAACTTCTTTTTCTTTCAGCCTGCAAACATCCTCCTGGATGAACATGGGCATGTGAGGATATCTGATCTTGGTCTTGCCTGCGATTTCTCCAAAAAGAAGCCGCACGCCAGTGTGTGAGTAGCATGTCCTCTGCGTTTGCCGCATTCCACAACATGGCACCTTTGTTCAGACCACAGGTGCCCCTTGTCTTCCGCATCAGTTGCATTTTCTCTGTTGTATTCAGTATCAAGGTGGTGGGAGTGGAGGTAAAGAGGAGAGTGATTCCTGTCACTGTTTATGGCTCCTGGGTAACTGACCCTGTTTGGGAATCGGCTGATTCATAGGCTATGGTCTGGTTCTGCAGAAGCTGAAGGTCAAGGTGCCCGTGGAGCTCTGAGCCAGTCAGCTCACCTCTTACTTTTAGTCTCTTCTGTAAAGTAGAGCTAATACATTTTTTTTCTGCCTCTGCCTCTGGAATGCTGGGATTAAAGGCGTGCCACCTACCAACAGCCTTTTCTGTTTTGTTTTGGTTTGGTTTTTCGAGACAGGGTTTCTCAGTAGTTATGGAGCCTGTCCTGGAACTCGCTCTGTGGACCAGGCTCAAACTCACAGAGATCCGCCTGCCTCTGCCTCCCGAGTGCTGGGATTAAAGGCGTGCACCACCACCGCCCGGCCTTGTTTTTTTTTTTAATTTTATTGATATTTATTGAGCTCTACATTTTTCTCTGCTCCCCTCCCTGCGTCTCCCCTCCCCTTTCAACCCTCCCCCAAGGTCCCCATGCTCCCAATTTACTCAGGAGATCTTGTCTTTTTCTACTTTCTACTTCCCATGTAGATTAGATCTATGTAAGTCTCTCCTAGAGTCCACATTGTTGTCTAAGTTCTCTGGAATTGTGGTTTGTAGGCTGGCTTTCTTTGTTTTATGTTTAAAAACCACCTATGAGTGAGTACATGTGATAATTGTCTGTGTCTGGGTTACCTCACTCAAAATAATGTTTTCTAGCTCCATCCATTTTCCTGCAAAATTTAAGCTGTTGTTATTTTTTTCTGCTGTGTAGTACTCCATTGTGTAAATGTACCACATTTTTCTTAGCCATTCTTTGATTGAGGGGCATTTAGATTGTTTCCAGGTTCTGGCTATGACAAACAATGTTGCTATGAACATAGTTGAGCACATGTCCTTGTGGCACAATTGAGCACCCTTTGGATATATACCCAAAAGTGGTATTACTGGGTCTTGAGGAAGGTTGTTTCCTAATTTTCTGAGAAATCGCCACACTGACATCCAAAGGGGCTGTACCAGCTTGCATTCCCACCAGCAATGCAGAAGTGTTCCCTTTTCCCCACAACCTCTCCAGCATAAGTTGTCATCATTGTTTTTGATCTTGGCCATTCTTACAGGTGTAAGATGGAATCTCAGAGTTGTTTTGATTTTCATTTCTCTGATGACTAAGGATGTTGAACATTTCCTTAAGTGTCTTTCAACCATTTTAGATTCCTCTGTTGAGAGTTCTCTGTTTAGGACTGTACTCCGTTTTTTAATTGGATTATGTGCTCTTTTGGTGCCCAATTTCTTGAGTTCTTTGTATATTTTGGAGATCAGAGCTCTGTCTGATGTGGGGTTAGTGAAGATATTTTCCCATTCTGTAGGCTCTCATTTTGTCTTGTTGACCATGTCCTTTGCTTTACAGAAGCTTTTCAGTTTCAGGAGGTCCT